>JAQQSK010005378.1:0-14935 GCA_028658325.1 Potorous gilbertii
GAAGCAGTGATAATGTTGAAGCACAGAGGGGGAGATCACAGGAAGTCAACCTGGGTGGCATCAGAGTAGATATCTCTGGGCAATCAGAAGGAAGTATAGGAGTACTATATACTATATGGGAGTGGCAAAATTGCATATCCAGAAAATAAACTGGTAGGACAAATCATTTTTATGTGAATGAGGAGTAGAATATTTAGGGATAGGAGTCAAGTGCAAGAAAAGTCCACCTTCTGATGATGGGAATGTGATTTATACTCAAAGCTGGTAACCAACTTTTAACTTAATGTTGGCTCAAATTTGATAAGTATGCCCTGAATGTGGGCTGATGAGCTAAATCACCATGCTCAACAGGAGGACATTCTTGAGAAAAGGACCTCACATGTGAGCTTGTCCCCGTTGTCATGAGCAGACTATTGTTATCTTTAGAAATGCTTGTAAGAGAATTGTGTAAGAAAGAAACAGTTCTTGGTCATTACAATAGATGTAAATGAGATTGTTTTTTCTTGGTGTGTGTGTATGTTCAGTTGTTTCACTTGTGTCCAACTCTGTGACCCCATTTGGGGATCACATTCTTGGCAAGGATACTGGAATGTTTTGCCATTTCTTTCTCCAGTTCATTTTTACAGGTGAGATAACTGAAGCAAACTGGGTTAAGTGACTTACCCAGAGTCACACAGCTAATAAGTATCTGAGGTTGGATTTGAACTTGGGAAGAAGTATTCCTGACTTCTCTGCACCACCTAACTGCCCTATTTTTGGTAATTATGAACAAAGATGTGACTTCAATTTAGAATGTAAACCACTTTAATGCCATCTATTATCATAGGTGAAGCCTAGGAAAGAAATATTAAAAGAGCAAAAACAAAAAAAGTTGATTTTTAAAGTGAGGATGTAAGTTCAAGTGGCCTAAACTTGCCAACTGGGTCATTTTAACATTAGTCCTGACTGAGGCATTGTAGCATAGTGGAAAGAACCTAGTCACAAGTTTCAAATCCAGAGTTTAAAATTTTACTACTTGTATGATCTTAGCCAAGTCATTTCCCTTTACGGGGCCCCAGTTTCCACACGTATAAAATGGAAATAGGTTGATCTTGATGACTTTCAAAGTATTTTGTAGCTTTAAGTTCCTTGAACCTACAAGTTGAATTGAATATATTGAAGTGGAAAGAGCACAGGATTTGGATCATAAATATAATGATGATGATAGTATTTCTATAAAGGGCTTAAGATTTGTAAAGTGCTTTACATTTATTATCTCACTCGATTCTCATAACAGCTTTGTGAGGTAGTTGTGACAGTTGCCTTGTTTTACAGATGTAGAAACAGAATGAGAAAGTGACTAACTTAGGGTCGTGTAGTTTGTGTCTAAGATGAGATTTGAACTCTTCTTCCCGGCTCCAAGTCTAGAGCTTTATTATCATGCTGTTTGAATCCTTGCTCTCCTACTTAATATCCGTCTGTGTGGCACTGGACTTTACCTTTTCTGTAAAATGAGAGTATTGGATTGAATGATCTCGTCAAGCTCTGATTCCTTGAGAATCAGCATAGCATGGAGGAGTGTGTGCTGGCCTTAGAGTCAGGAAAACCTTCTTTCATATTCTACCCTGACATTTGCTATGTAAAAATAGCCAAATACTTTAACTTTTTCAGAACTTCAATGTTCTCATCTTTAAAATGGGAATGACAATACCTGTTATACTTATTTCAATAGTAGGATGAAAGATCCAGTATGGAGTCAAAATTGAATAGGGATTCCCTGTGGATAGGGAAGTTCTCCATATATTCCTGTTTGTAGATACCACTGCACCAAGCCCTAGAAGATTGCAGAGCTTTCTGGAAAAAATATCTGTAATCACTTAAAAGAGCTTGGCTTGAACATCCACACAGGAAAAACCAAGTGGATAATTACTTAAATTGGCAGATTCATCATCAGATGGTTCTCTGGAATCATGGTTGTTCATTGCATTGATTAGAGTTTTAAAAAATTTCAAAGTTGTTCTTTTTACAGTATTGATGTTATTATATAAATGGTACTCCTGGTTCTACTCACTTCACTTTGCATCAGTGAATATACATCTTTTGTGGGATCATTTTGTAAGGAGCTACTGCTCCTAACCTTTCCCCTTATCTACCTCTCCTTTCACTTTGTACTTTTTTCTACATTTATTTCTCTATATTTCTTTGAACATCCTTTTACCACAGAACTATCATTTATAGTAAAGAATAAAAAAAAGAGGAAAAAGGAGTTCAGCCCAACTACAAAACACATCTACCCCAACTGACAATCAATCAATGAATCAGTATTTATTAAGTGCATACCATGTGTCAGTAATATTCCATTACATTCATATAACATTGTTTAGCCATTCCCCAATTAATGGGTATTTATATTATTTCCAATTCTTTAAATAAAATCTAAAATTTAAAAAGGTTTCCTTTAATACAAACTCCATTTTTGGGTTTTAGATTTTTTTCTCCTTTGTCCTCTGAACTGTGGCTTAGAACAGGCTATCTAGAATAGAATGCTTCTTCTGGAGAGAACAGTATCACCTTGATGGTGGGGTGAAATTTTAATCCTTATTGATAGATCCCATCATGTGGGAGCTTTTAAACCAGGAGTTCTTAATCTGGGGGATGATGGACCCCTTTAGGTAAATTTCAGGGGATCTATGAACTTGGATGGGAAAGTGCATCTTTATTTTCACTAACCTTTAACTGAAATTTAGCATCTCCTGAAATTATTTAAAAATGTTTTCTGAGAAGGTACCTTAGGCTTCACTAGACTTACACAAAATAGCATAAACATTTCTATTTTAAAGGCAGCTCTAAGCTTTCTTCTATGATTGAAGATAAACTAAAATACTTGGGAAGAGCTAGATTGCTAAGCATTGATAATCCTGAGCCCCTGGGAGCTGGAGTGTTAGTATCTCTTTATTATTAGTGAGCTTTTCAGAAGTGCTCAGAGGGAGGAGGGAAGAACCTGGGTAAGAGGAAGAGAAAAATAATCATCCAGGATGTCTGGGATACATCCTATTTGTTACATGACTTAAGTGCTTTCTCACTACCAGGCTGACTTAGCTATGACAATCTCTCTATAGTCTATGTTTCCCCCACAAAGGGGATGCTAGGAATTGATTAGGAAGTAAGCCATAGTTCATGTAGGTGTATTAATCAATGGAAATGTTATTAGAAATTGTTCCCAAGAGTAGGTTTAAATATTCATATAATGCCATAAGCAGCACTTCCCCCTTCTTATCATATGGTGCATCTACTAAGATACTACCTTGATCCCAGAGTAGAAGTGAACCTGGGGTTCCCCAGCGTAGCACAAGCTCTGGAAATGGCTGCCAAGGTGAAAAGTGTTTTCGTATAGATGGGCATTATTGTGAAACACTGGTTGTTGTCTGAGGACTCTCTTAGTTGTTTGGAGAAGCTTACTACTAGGTTGGATATAAAGAAACCAGTTTTTGACCACAGAAACTATTTAAAAATATTGATAGCTTCTGCTTTTATATCACATTTATTTCCCTATGTTTCCCTCAACATCCTCTTACCACACAACTATCACTTATAATAAAGAATAAAAAAGGAGGAAAAAGGAGTTCAGCCAAACTACAAGACACATCAACCAAACCTGACATTCATTGAACAAGTCCATGACATTCATATAACATTTGTTTACCCATTCCCCAATTAATGGATATCTACATTTTTTCCAGTTCTTTGAAACTACAAAAGCACTGTTGTGAACATTTTGGTGCCTATGAGTCCCTTCTTTCCTTTCAGTAACCTCTTTGAGGTATATGCTTAGCGATGGTCAAAGAGTACGGACATTTTAGTGACTTTCTTCTCCTAATTCCAAAATGCTTTCCAGAATGCCTAGACCAATTCACAGCTCTACCCACAGTGTATTAGTGTGCCTGTCTTTTCATAATTCCTCCATCATTAACTTCTCTCATTTTCAATCAATCAATAAACATTTATAAGTCCCTACTATATGCCAGGCATTGTTCTATGTGCTGGGGATACAAAAAAGGGCAAAAGATGACTTACCTCAAGGAGCTTAAAATCTATGGGGGAGAAAACATGCAAACCAATACATACAAAGCAAGATATGAACAGGATAAATAATAAATAATTAACAGAGGAAAGGCACTTCATGTCACTTTTGCTAAAGTCATATTTTTGGGTGTGAGGTGAAACCTGAGTTTTAATGAAAAAATCTGAATCTCTTCTTGTTAATTATTTGAAATATTTTTTTCATATAATCCTTAAGGGTATGCAATTTTTGTTTTAGAGAACTACTTATTCCTATCTTTGACCACAGGAAATCTTGAAGGCAAATTACTAAACTGTAGAATTGTACTATTAGAAGGAGAAGAAGAAAACCATATCGAAGAAATCCCATCATATCCAGGAACTTCCAAGTAAAGATTCTAGCACTTTTTTGGTTGGTACCCATTTAGCTTGTTGTTCTAATATCCTTTTCATATTATTTATGACATCTCTTGGTATGCGATCATGGTTATGACATTTATCCGACCATCAAATTGTACATATTCTTATTGGAAAAGCAATGTCCAAAATTACTGGTTTAATTTAATTCAGTGAAGGGAAGGAAACAAATATGTTGGTAATAGTAGTGGCTAATAATAATTTTTTGGTGTTCCAGGCGCTGTCCTAAGTGCTGAACAATTATATTCTTATTTGCTCCTCCCAATAACCCTGGGAGGAAGGTGCAATTACATTTTATAGATGAGGAAACTGAGGCAAACAAAGGTTAAGTGACCTGCCCAGGTCACACAGCTAATAAATGTCTGAGGGGCCTCAGAGACTCTTTTTTTCTTGTTTTATTTTAATTTAGCATTTTATTTTTCCTTAGTTACATGTGAAAACAATTTTAACGTCATTTTAAAAAATGAGTTTCAAATTCTCTCCCTTCCTCCTTCACTTGCCATCTCCCCCCATTTAGAAGGTAAGCAATTTGATATAGGTGACACATGTGTAGTCATTTAAAATGTTTCCATAACAGTCACATTGTGAAAGAAAACACAGACCAAAAATAGAACCCAACAAAAAACAAAACCCCAAACTTCAAGAAAAAGGAAGGAAGCAAAAAAGTTATGCTTCTATCTGTGTTTAGGTAGCCTCGGTAATTTCTCTGGGAATGGATAGCATTTTTCCTCCTAAGTCCTTCAGAGTTGTCTTGCATCATTGTGTTTCTGAAAATGGTTAAGTCATTCACAGCTGATCTTCTGACAATATTGTTATGTTATGCACAGTACATTTCACTTTGTGTCAGTTCATGCAAAGTTCTCCAGGCTTTTCCAAGAGCATTCTGTTCATTTTTCATAGCAAAATAGTATTCCATTGCAATAAAATAATATTACTTGTTTAGCCATTCCCCTGTTGATGGGCATCCCCTCAATTTCCAATTCTTTGCCTCAGAAAAGAGCTATTATAAATGTTTTTGTACATATAGGACTTTTGACTAAAGTTTTTTAAAATCTCTTTTGGGATACAAGGGTAGTAGTTTGACCCAGGTCAAAGGGTATGTGTGGTTTTCTAACCCTTTGGGCATAGTTCCAAATTGTTCTACAGAATGGTTTAAACAGTTCACAACTTCACCAATAGTGCATTAATACCCAATTTTCCCCACATACCCTCCACCATTTGTCATTTTCCTTTTCTATCCTATTTGCCAGTCTAATAGGTATGAGGTAGAATTGTTTTAACTTGCATTTCTCCAATTAATAGTGAGTTAAAACATTTTTTTTCATATGACTATAGATAGCTTTGATTACTTCATCTTAAAACTGTTTATATCTTTTGATCATTTATCAATTGGGGAATGGCTCTTATAAATTTGACTCAGTTCTCTATACGTTTGAGAAATGAGGCCTTTGTCAGAGAAGATTGCTTCAAATTTTTTTAAACCGTTACTCTTGCTAAATATATTTCCCTCCATCCTGTTTCCCCTGCTGTTTGTCCTATTCTTTCTCTCCTTTCACCCTGTCCCTCCTCAAGTGTTTTGCTTCTGACTACCCCTTTCCCCAATTTTCCCTCCCTTCTATCACCATCCCCCTTCTCTTATCCCCTTCCCCTCCTACTTTCCTGTAGCTAGATTTCTAGACACAATTGTGTGTGTATGTTATTCCTCCTTTGAGTCCATTATGATGAGAGTAAAGCTTACTCAATCCCCTTTACCTCCCCCTTTTCCCCTCCATTCTTGCTCTTTTATGTGAGAAAATTTACCCCATCTTATCCCTCTCTTTCCCCCAATATGTTTCTCTTAATTCCTTAATTTTATTTTTCAAAAATATCATCCCTTCATATTCAATTTATACTGTACCCTATGTCTATATGTACTCTTTCTATCTGCCCTAATAATGAGAAAATACTTATGAGTCACAAGTATCATCTTCTTATCTAAGAATGTAAACAGTTTAAGTCCCTTATGATTTCTCTTTCCTGTTTACCTTTTTATACTTCTCTTGAGTCTTATATCTGAAAGTCAAATTTTCTATTCAACTCTGGTCTTTTCATGAAGAATGCTTGAAAGTCCTCTATTTCATTGAATGTACATTTCCCCCCTGAAGTATTATACTCAGTTTTTCTGGATAGGTGATCCTTGCTTGTAATCCTAACTCCTTTGCTTTCTGAAATATCATATTCCAAGCCCTCTAATCCTTTAATATAGAGGCTGCTAAATCTTGTGTTATCCTGACTGTTAGTCCATGATAACTTAAATTGTTTCTTTCTGCCTACTTGAAATATTTTCTCCTTGACTTAGGAACTCTGAAATTTCACTATACTATTCCTGGCACTTTTCATTTTGGGATCTTTTTCAGGAGGTGGTTGGTGGATTCTTTTGATTTATATTTTACCCTGTACTTCTAAAATATTGGGGCAGCTTTCCTTTATAATTTCTTGAAAGATAATGTTGAGGCTCTTTCTTTTTTCATCATGACTTTCAGGTAGCCCAATAATTTTAAAATTATCTCTCCAGGACTTATTTTCTAGGTTAGTTGTTTTTCCAATGAGGTTTTACACTGTCTTCCATTTTTTCATTCTTTTGGCTTTTTCATTGTTTCTTGATTTCTCATAAAGTCATAAGCTTTCATTTGCTCAATTCTGATTTTTAAGGAATTGCTTTCTTCAGGGAGCTTTTGTCCCTCCTCTTGACTTTGGCCATTTCTACTTCTTATGGAGTTCTTTTTATCAGTGAATTTTTGTGCCTCTTTTTTCATTTGGCCACTTCTGCTTTTTAAGACATTCTTCTCCTCATTGGCTTTTTGTACCTCTTTTACCATTTGGCCTAGTCTGTTTTTTAGGGTGTTATTTTCTTCAATTTTGTTTTGTGTGTGTCTCCTTTACCAAGCTGTTGACTTGTTCTTCATGATTTGCTTGCATCACTCTTATTTTTTTTTCCAATTTTTCCTCTAACTCTCTTACCTGATTTTCAAAATCCTTTATGAGTTCTTCCATGACTTGAGACCAATTCATATTTTTCTTGGAGGCTTTGGATGCAGGAGCTTTGACTTTGTTATCTTATTCTGAGTGTGTGTTTTGATTTTCCTTGTCACTGTGGTAAATTTCTATGATCAGAATTTTTTCTGCTGTTTGTTCATATTCCCATTCTATTACTTGACTTTTAACTCTTTGTTAAAGTAGGGCTCTGCTTCCAGAGGGGAGGGTGTACTGTCCCAAGCTTCAAGGGTTTTGTGCAGCTATCTAGAGACTTGTAAGTTTTCAGTTCATCCAAGGTAGTATGATCTAAGGAGAGGTGCATTTACTATTCTCCTGATCTGTGCTCTGGTCTGTGAATGACCATAAGCATTCTTTTCTGTCCTGGAACTGTGAGGAGGCTCCCTGCTCCACTGTGGCTGTAAGCTGGTGTTCTAGTGTTCCTCTTTGACTTGGGACTGCCACCCAGGACTGTGACCTGGATCCAGATATGGACAAAGCAAAAGAGTCCTGTCTCAGTGCTATCAAAGAGACCCTTGTAATCTTCTGACTTGTTTGACTCCCTTACCATCTTAGGCTGAGAGCTCTGGAAGCAGCCTCTGCTGCTGCTGATTCAGTGGCTCCCAAGGCCTGCTCCTGATTTACTGGAGCCTGGTCTACACTGATGTGACCTGTGATGGACTGTACTCCTCTCTCACCCTGGTGCAACAGACCTTTCCTGCCAACCTAAGTTGTCTTGGGCTGGAAAATTGCTTCACTTCATCTTTCCGTGGGTTCTACTGCTCTAGAATTTCTTTAGAGTTATTATTGAAAGGTATTTGGAGGGTTTGGGGGAGAGACCAGGCAAGTCCCTGCCTTTATTCCACTATTTTTGAGACTCTTTTTCCTATTTAATTTACACTGAGGAGTACAAATTATAGGAGTCAATAAATGTAAAGCTTGTCTTCAAAGAGTATGGAATCAAGGTAACATAACATGCACTTGAGGCAAATGTGTGGTTTTGTTTTGGTTCATTATACTTATTTGACACAAATAGTATATTTTTCTTGGGACAAAGGAACTTGGGAACATGGGTGGAGAGTGAGGTAGCAACAATGTTGCTAAAAAAGAAAATAAGAAAGGAAAGAGTGATGCATTTTAAAGAGCTCACAGAAGAGAACAGAATGAAGTTCAGAGGGAGACACAATCAGGATGGCTTTGAAGGCAACGTGTTGAGTTTGTTATATATTTGTTATCTACTCAAAGGAAAAGAAGCTGTTTATTAGAGGGATTCATAGATTCACATATAATTTTTTTCTGTTTAAGTTGTATGTAGAAATGTTCATCTTTTGGTGTTTCTTATATTCAATGCAGAAATATATTTAATTAAAAAAGAAGGAATAGTGTAGAGAAAAAAATCACTACACTGGCAGTTAGGAAAGGAAGATCTTAGTCCTGGCTTCCTAGGGAAGTTTCTTTCACTTCTTATATCAAGATGATCCCATGTATAACACTTGTGTTAGGAAATATTTACTATCTGTCTTTGATTCAATTTTGAATCCACTCATTCATATTTTCTGCCATTATAGCCTTTGATAGAAAACTTAGCTTATGAAATGACCTTATAACAACATAAACTGAAATTGAAGAATACTGTTTTATGTTTTTTTCTTTTGGTCTAATGACTATAATGGAAATATATTTTACGTGATAGCACATATATAGCCTATATCAAATTGCCAAATTAGGGAGGGAGGAGGAAGAGGAAAGAAGAAAAATTTTGGAAGTCAATTTAAAAAATGAATGTAAAAATTTTTCTTTATATGTAATTGGAAAAAAAACCTCTTAAGAATAGTAGATACAGACTGAGGATGAATAAGTATTTTTCATATTATGATCAATGCACTTCCAATAGACTCCCCTAGAATATAGGAAGAATAAGATGCTAAAAATCAGGCTAAAGTCCAAGCCAGTACAAAGAAACTTTTTGGATTTCTATACATTTCTGAGAGGGTATTGTGGAGAGATGCTATGGACCCATTGTAATACTGAGGTGAGCATAGTTGCCTTCCAAGCCATTGTCTTGAGGTTAACCTAGTGAATGCTCTAGTGGGAGGGGTTTAGGGAATATTCCTCTCTTTGTGATTTGACAAAGAATAGAGAATGGGAAGATGAACATACCAGAGCTGAGGAATGAGGAGGGAAATTTACTTGCCACATGAACTTGAGCAGGACACAGAAACATCCCTCCCCTCTCCATCCCCAACGTGGTTACATATGGAAAAGAAAACCATATGAATAATCAGCTGGGCAGTGGGGGAAGGTCAGAGTGTTTTCAGCATCATAAGCAATTTCACTTATTAGCAAATGGCTAGGGAAGCTAACAAGTGCCCTATTAGCAAATTAACAAAAGCTTGGGATCCTTGTGTTGAATCCTTTGGAAGTTAAAAGCACATGTGTTTGGTACACTATACCCATCCCTGTTGCATATGTTACTCTGAAGTGACAGATTATGAAAGTGTAAAAGGATGTGAGGGGGAGGTAGTAGGAGAGCAGCTTCAGGGCTCTCCACAGGAAAGCACTGATTGATGATATACACTACAGTAATAAATAGCACTCTTCTACAAGTTGGTATTCAAGGTGAATCTCTATGCAGCAACACACATCAGGAGCTGCCAACGAGGGAATTTCTGTTGCTCCTCAGGAGAAGGGGAATTTCTTAGAGAAGGGAACTTTTGCTACAGAGGCTGAGAGCAAGGGACTTAGCTGAGGAATAGAGAGAGGTCTCCTGAACACCCACCACAGGGGCTTAAGGAGTAGGAGGGAGCGCTCCAGATGTGTGTCCCCTAGAGGCAGGTAGGTGGTGCAGTGGATCTGGAGTTAGGAAGATCTGAGTTCAAATCTCAATTCCGACACTTATTGGCTGTTTGACCTGGGCAAGTTGCTTAATAATGCCCCGCTTTAGTTTCCTGGATCACAGCTGCCTAATCTTTTTGATGAGTTCCCCAGGACACCTTTCTCTTCTACCTTAATGAGGCAAAACTTAACATCACTGAACAACTGTCCTTGTATTTCCTTATTTTACATTTGTTTTTGCTTAACTTTTTATAGTTTAGTGGAATTTAAATATTTCTTTTCATTTTTTTGCATTGGATTTCCAGAGTTTCATCTTTATTATAATGGATTTTCAAAGCCATCTTTTCATAAGCAATGCAATGGTGAAATTCTACAAATAAATCACATCTATTGTCACACAGAGGCAGGATAGTAAATGTAGAGAAAACCCTTTGGGCTCTACTTCATTTTCCCAAAGGGCTGGGGTGTGCTGGAGGCAACTAGAAACAGCTCTGACACAGTTAAATTTTCACTGTGAGCATTTAGACCTCAGAATTTGGCAACTGCTTCAGATCAGGGTTTGATTTATTGTTTTGTTGATTTTTTTAGACAAGAAGGTGATATAAGCATGTTAATGAGGAATAAACCTAGAAGTGTGTTATGCATCTTTTTTTTGAAGAGGAGAGAGAGCTGGTTATTAAAACATTTATCAGGACACTTCTGTCTAAGGGTTATATTCCTTTTTCCAATGAGTGACATTCTAATGAACCATGACCCTACTTCCTCCTGCATTCCCTCAAGAAATTTCTGATTATTCCCATTTTATCACATGATGTCTTTTCATGAATTTGAAATAACCTGAATAAGATCATCTTTTGGAAGGTGGGAGAAGAGACAAATGTTAAAACTCAAAGTAGCTTGAGTTAATTTAAGCTATAGCTACACAATGTTAGTTGATGATAAAGAAGGCTGTGGAATCTTCAGCTTCCTAGGACCACATGGAATGATCTATGACTAAGAATATTGGCCCATAGTAAAGAGTGAAGAGTAGAAGTTTAATGTCCCCAAGGTAGAACAGAAAGAAAAAGATCTATTGTATCCATCCATTATTCAAGGACTTCTAAGGGGATGAGAAAGTTCACAAATTACTGAGATCTAAGTGGGGATATTGTGTCCAGTTTGGCACATGTTGTTTTAGGAAATGCATTAATAGGTTGAAGAACTGTCTAGAGGACAGTCAACATGGTAAGGGGTCTTTGGTTCGTGCCATATGAAGACAGGTTGAAGGAGCTAGTAATATTTAGCACAAAGAGATGATGCAGGGGGTGGGGCAGGGCAGGGAATGATAGCTTTCCTCTTGTATTTGAAGGTCTGTCTTATGAAAGAGGGATTAGACTTATTCTTTTGGCCTTGGGAAGCAGAAATAAAAGTGATGAGCAGAAATAACAAAGAGAGACATTTAAGATGGATGTCAGAAAAAAATTTCTATCAAGGAAAATCTAAAAGCATATATAATGGGATTTCCACATACCTCCATACACACATATGCATACATACATACATACATATACATACATATATTTCCCTTTTTTAATCAACTAAAAGATTCTCAAGGTTGTAGCAGGAGTCAAGAAACTTTGCAGAATCAAAGTATAAAAGCTGGAAGCAACTTTAGCTATTAGCTAGTTCAAGCTTTCCATTTTGCAGGCGAATAAACTGAGGCAAATTGAGGTTAGAGATTTTTCCCCAGGTTTTACAGATTACAATTAAGAATAGTATCAGAATTGAAACCTAACTTTTCTGATTCAGATTCGGTGATCTTTTCCCTATGCCAACACATGAGTTTGAATGTCTTTTGCCTAATTTCAGATCAGGTGGTCAAAATGTGCTGGTAAGATTTTGACTGGCAGCTTGGTATACTGAAGTTTTGTTTATGTTCAGTTTTAGTAGAATTTTAATTATGTACCACCAGATGGGCTAGCTAGGACAATGGCTGGTTCTAATACTACTGACTCTTCAGATTATTCTTTTCCAAGTCACAGAGATAAACCCACAAGATGTTTTTCATGGAATATATGTCTAGATAAGTTTTTTTGTGATTTATTTAAGTTTGTGTACTGCCTTCAGAATGCTGCATGAACCCAAGTGCCTATCATTCATCAGATGGGGAAGGTCTAACTCCTGAGAGCTTTTCATGGGTCCCCTTTACTGCTTTTAATCTAGTTTGCAAATATGTTGCTTTCAAGAGCTTCCTAATGGGATCGAGGATATATGGCTTTCTGCTGTCAGAGAGTGAAGACTAATTCCCTCCTAGTCACTCCTGTACTCAAGCTCAAGTTTCCAATCCCGTAGCAGAAGCAGAATGACCAGGATGAAAGAAGCATATATTTATATAACAATGAAATTGCACAGGGCCATAGAGAAAGTGAATGATGTATTTTTTAGCAAAATTACTTGCTGAAATTTCAAATTCACATTGGGCCCTTTATAACTACTCATTTTCTTTCCAAGAATAGCCAATAATCATGCTTATTCTTTATGTACATATTAATATTTTGATGAATACTGTCTTATGGTGTTAAGTATCCAAAATTTAGAACAGTTAAATTTCTCAAAATAAGACTCCAAGGTGATGCTTTTAAAAATAAATATATGCTCTTAGAAATAAGAATTCTGAGCATGAACTTAGATGCCAGGCCGATACAACAGCTACAGATGGACTAGTACAAGTATAAATAACTCATATTTCCATAATATGTTATAATTTTCAAAATACTTGCCTTACAACAATACTGTGAAACAAGATAGAAAAGTATTTTTATCACCATTTTATGGATGAACAAACAGAATCAGAGAGGTTAAGGGAAGTTTTGTAATGTCCTTTTCAAAGTAGACATTCCATAGTTTATGACTTCTTCAAGATTACATGGCTAATGGAACATCTGGGACTTGAACCCAGAGCTTCTGCCTTCAAGTTCAGTTTCTTTCCAGTACACCATGCTGTTCTCAGAGTAAAGGAGAGACTTTATTTGCTGTTGTGTAGGAACTGTTGCTTGTATTTCTGTGAGGGAAATGATACATATATTAGTGTTGTGATAACAGAACCTCCATGATAATCTACTGTGGGGGTCCCTCAGCCTGGATTCCTTAAGTCTGTGTGAGTGGAGCACAAATTCTGGCAGATTCTTTCAGGCTAGAAATGCTTCTAGATCAGCCCAACTAAACATAGAAAAGCTCACTACTAGTAGGCTGACCACTTGATGATAAGTTTTTTGGCCGTGACAACCCATGAAACAAAGTAAAACACAACACAATCTTGAGTCCTGTGTGACCCTTTTATGTTTCCTGGTGCACTGATTGTTATAGGATGGCAGAAAAGAGAGAAGAGATTGTGAATCTGTGTGTCCCATAAGTGTCTTTGAGATGTCAAGAGAATGATGGGAAGGCCCCCAGCAAGTTGAGTGAATCCCTTACAACAACTATGGACAAAAGATGCAGAGGATGAAGAGGTAAACAGAGATTGCAAAATGACTCATTGGAGGGAATCCATGAGATCCCAGATCCATTCAAGTATTTCACAATGTAGAAGAGTGGCGCTATTGCTAAGAACAAATGCTTAGGAAAGGTTAGTTATCTTTGATTTTACAATGATCCGTCTTCTTTACAGAATGTACCTTCTGTCAAATCCAGGATTGGAGCTAAAGTGTGGGGAAGATGGGGGCAATTAGTTGGGCCCAGGGGAAGGACTCTCTGAGAGGGAGTCATATTATTTTACGACCAAGTTTATTGAAACCAAAGGTACCAGGTTTCTGGCACCAAGGTACTCTGGGAGAGCAGTAGGCATTGGTGAAATGATTGTCTCCATGAAGCTTAACTTCATAAGAGTCACTCTTTTTTTATGGTAGTGACACTAGCGATAACTCCCATTGGCTCTGCCACACAGATATGTTACTGGCCTGAACATCTTCATAATATTTGACTTATTGGTTAAGAATGTTTTGCTCTCTTCTAGGTGTGACTTTTTCTTAATCTCCCATTTTTTTTGTCATTTCATATGTTGGATCAGGTCCTAGAGCATAGTATATAATTAGATCTGTGAGTTGAGAGGGACCTTAGAACTTATCTAGTAAAACCTCTATCTGAATTACAAGTTTCTTTCCAAAACATCCATGATGTATAGTCATTTCACTTTTTCTTCAATATTTCCAAGGTCTCTCCCTCTAGAAGGAGCCCATGTCTTCACTGGACAACTCTGATCCTCATTGCTGGAATTTTAGTTGCTCCTTCACCAAGCTCAAATATTTCTCCCTTTGGTGCTTACCCTAGCAATGCTAGTTCTATCATTTGAGACAAGGAAAAATAAATCTAATTCCTTTTTTCCCTGATTGTCTGTTAAATACTTGAAAATGGTGATTATGTCCATTCCCCTTTTTCTACCTCTCAAGTGTCCTTTGTTCTGGTTAAATATGCATTCTTACTTCTTTCACCTGATACTTATATGTTTCTAGATAGAGTTTAGAGTTCTTTTACGATATTGGTTGTCTTTCTTTGCTTATACTTTAACTTTTAATATATCCTTTAAAATTGTTGCTCAGAACTGAACATAATCCTTTAGATATGGTCTAGCCAAGACAGTCATTGGTAGTGTAACTTT
>JAQQSK010005379.1:0-14935 GCA_028658325.1 Potorous gilbertii
ATAACAATGTATCTTGGGAAGAAAAATTATAAATAATTATAAATTACATATAATTGTGTGTAAATATATATAAATTGTTATATATAATTATATGTGAAAATTATAAAAAATATTTAAAAATTCATGATGAGTAAGCCTGAGAAAAACTGTTTAGAGTGATGGCTTGAGAGATACTAAAGATACTGTTTGGAGAGAAGTTAGGAAGAATAGAGAGAAAGGATGAAGAGAACTTCTCTCTTGATAGAATTATTTTAATGTGAATTTTGTGAAAACTAAAGAGAGAAAAAAAAATCCATGGATTACCTTCTGAAAGAAACCCCAAAAGGAAAATTCTGGCAATGTCATAACTAAAATTCAAAACTTTCACATCAAAGAAAAAATACTACAAGTATCCAGAAAGTATCAGGGACTATTGTATTCCACTCACATGGCCACTAATTCCAAGGAAATGAAACTGCCATTTATGACCTCTGTATGAAGAAATGTCTGTTATACATTTGGTATTCTGTAATGTTTATTAGCTTCCCTGCCATTAATAGGCCTCAAGTTCCTTTTGTTAATTTTCTAATGAAGCATTCAGTTCTCTAGGGCTGTGATGCCTTCTGGCTCTAAAAAGTGTGTAAATACTCAGAGGTGAGGTTTTTCTTTGGGATTTACTCATTAGAAGTGTTTGTTTGGCCAGACTAGACACTGGGCAGCTGTTAAGGAGCTCCTGGGCTTTGAAAACCCAGATGTTAGTGCTTCTGTCTCTGGTAACTATGTATATGCAGCTAGGTGGTGCAGTGGATAGAGAACCAGCGCAAGGGTCAGGAGGATCTGAGTTCAGATCTCACCTCAGACACTTGACACTCACTAGCTGTGTGATGTTGGGCAAGTCACTTAACCCCAACTGCCTCATCCTGGGTCATCTCCAGTCATCATGATGAATATCTGGTCACTGGATTTAGATGACTCTGGGTGAGAAGTGAGGCTGGTGCACAGCCCTCCCTCATTCAAAACAAAGTCAAGTACAAATCATGTCATCATTTCTCTGATGACATGGGCTTCTTCAGCAAAGGATGAACTCACAACTATGTATATATGGCCAGACAGTTGGATCTGTCTGTTGATCTATGATGTATGTATTGCTTATATCAGACAGTTGGAAACCATGTCTGTTGATTTTGATTTCTCTGTATTTTTTCTGAAGTTCAGGGTGCTGACTTTTTCTCCTGAGCTAAGTGAATGAGATATGTACTTGATTAAAGTGGTTGTTGACCCCTCAAAAGTTGCTTTCCTTTTAGAAAAGCAGATCTAAGAGCAGGTCCTTGCTGATACATATTCTTTAATCACAAAGAGAGAGAACCAGGCCTGGAGTCAGGAAGACAGGTTCAAATCCAGCCTCAGACACTTACTAGCTATGTGACCCTGGCAAGTCATTTAACCCTATTTGCCTTAGTTTCCTCATCTATAAAATGAGCTGGAGGAGGAAATGGCAAACAGTTCCAACATCATAAAAGAAGGAGCAAACCTATTTCAAGAGTCCCTTTCTAGGCTTATTACATATTCCCTTTCACAACCTGTATATTATGGTCTCTTAGCCTATTTGCTTTTCCTTCTATTTGACATTCCATCTCCAATTCTCTGCTTTCAGTCAGGCTCATGCCTAAAATGCATGATTCCTTACTTCATCCTCTTAGAATTCTTAGCTTTCAAAACCCAACCAGGCAAAAACCAGGAGGCCCCTTCTATCTGAGGTCTTTCCTGGTCCTTCTTGCCCCCTTTCTCATTAGTACTTTTTACTGCTTAGATGCTACTTAAATTACTTCGTGTCAGGGATATATGTATTAGTTGTTTTCTTCAATAGAAGAGAAGGTTCTTACATGTAAGCACTGTTTTGCATGCCTCTGTATGCCAAGAGCCCAGCATGTGGCCTAAACCATAGTAAGTGTTTGATCAATGCTTATTGAATGAATTAAAGATCCAGATCAGGTGTGAGGAACCTGCAGCCTCAAGGCCACGTGTAGTTTTATAGGTCCTCAGGTGTGGCCTTTTGACTGAGCCCAAGTCTCACAGAACAAATCCTTTTATTAAGGGAATTTGTTTTCTAAAGTTTGGATTTAGCCAAAGGGCAACCCTTGAGGATCTAGAGGGCCACATGTGACCTCGAGGCTGCAGGTTCCCCACCCCTGATCTAGATGAAATTCCCCACCCCTGATCCAGATGAAATTCCCCACCCCTGATCCAGATGAAATTCCCCACCCCTGATCCAGATGAAATTCAGAATGAGTAGTACCTTTACATTGTAGGAATCAAAAGGAGAATGGAAAGAATTGAGAACAGACTGATCCTATAAAAAAGGATAATGAACTCCAAGTTGACAGAAGTCATTTAGAGATCTAGAGATTTTAGATTTGCATGTTTTAAAGTTCCAACAGAAAGGGAAAAATTAAATTGTAACTGGACACAAACTTTCTCATGAAGGGAGAACTTTTTGCTTTTCAGATTTCACTGACTATATTAGAATCTTGGTTTTTATTCAGGAAAAAGAGAGTTGGAACCAGTCAGCCAATAAACAGTCACCAATCCTTGGAGATACAAAAAGAGGCAAAAGACAATTTTTGCTTCAAGGAGTTGGAATACCAGATATTGGCAGTGTTATCTGAGGGACTTGTTAATACCCTTGGGCAAATGAATAATTGTTACTATATTTAGAATTCTAGGAATAAACAATTTACATTCTTTGCAGGTAATATGAAATTGATGGACTTCCAAATTATAATTAGATGGAAATTGGGTTTTAAATTAGTCTAATTGGAAACGTTTATTTATTGTTTGGGATAACAGAGTTGTTGATATTAGCTGAGGACACAATTTTTAGCCATGGCACATTTGATTATTATTGTGAATAGAAATTGATGGACCATCATGGCGCACCTTTGTAGCTATGATGAATTGGTATTGATGGTTATACTCTCTGGTGGGTTTTTATAATACCCAAACTGGGAAATATTCAAATGAAACAATCCATATCGACATGCATTCAACTGAATTTCAATGGTTCATGATTATAGGATTGGTAGTGATAAGATTCTGATTTTAGATTTCAATTATGTCCACCAAGTTTTTATATTTCTTTATAAATTTTTATCTTTGGTATTATGTTTAAGTTCAGAAAATCCTATGAAACCATGCTGTTGACTGTTAGGAAGATGGGGTTTTAACAGTACTGATGTTGCCCTAGAGTATAATATCTATATGATGATGGACACAGAACTGTCTCTGAGGAAGTGAGTGGTAGAATTTTAGTTTGTGAATAGGAGCAACATTAACCGGTCCCAAATTAGAGAGAAGCTGCTGGGGTTTTCTTTCTTTTCTGATTTCTCTTGTCTGCCCTATTTTGAAGTTGGATGGTGTATTTAGATGGTACCCTTGTGATAAATTTATGGGAGAAAATTGGAGAAGCATCTCAAAGGATAGACAGGCATGGTGGGTTTGCAACTTGCCTCAAGTACTCACATTCTACATTGGCGAAATCACAGACATTCCCTTTTTGAGGAGACTCATTTATTTGTGGAAGTTTATTTTTCATACATAGAAAACCTACACCTGATCCCTTGGGTCTTGACAATTTTTTCATTAAAATAACCTTAATTTTCAATAATGGTAAGAAAAATTGTTTAGGATAATTTTCTAGTGATTGCCTTATTACTTCTGTTTTCTTCTTGGAATTGGCTCTTTTCTTTGAGGCATGTGTTCATTTTTTTTATATACTGCTTCCTTCTCTCCCCCTCCCCCACCTCTGTTCCCACATCTGTCTGTTGCCTTATGGATAAATAAGGTATATCCAGGTTGGGATCCCAATAAAAGGACTTTTAAGTGTCCCCTGGATTGTAAATGCCAAGAATATATTTTGTAATTAATATTTTTCAAGAATAGTTTCATATTTTCAACATATTCTTATGTCCTTTTACAGGAAATTCCATCCTTTTAGTCTAAAAACTAAAAGTTTGGCTTGATTTTTGGACAAGATTGCATTGTAATTTAGATTTGTTTGCACTATGAAATGAAAATAAAGCAAATCAATCAGCATTTTCTAAGTACCTACAATGTGCTGAGCACTGGGCTAAGCTTCAAATGAGAGTTGACTTATTTTCTTCATATTCTGTAATATGAACCATCAGGTTTTTTTTGTTCTGAGTGGTAGAATTTTAGTTTATATATGGAAGCAATAGCATAGGCTTTGTTAACTGGCGTTTTCCCCCCATGGCTAAAGTTTCTAGTGGCTTTCATAGAGGTATTTAATTCTTCATTTATATATACCAGGTCTTATAGCTAATAGTGAGTTTAGATATCATTCAGTGAGGGTTCTTAACCTGGAGTGTATGATCTTAAAAAAAAATATTTTGATAACCACATTTCAGTATATTTGGTTTCCTTTGAAATACTCTACATTTTATCTTATATATTTAAAAATTTATTTCAGTATAAAACCTATAATAGGTATTATTCTGAGATGGATTTGCCAAACTGTCAAAGGTGTCCCTGACACAAAAAAAATTAAGAACCTCTGTCATATGATAGAGACTCAGAAGTCATTCCTGACATGCTTTTATAGCAAAAAAAAGAAATCTCTTGAATAGCGATTTTGTTCTTTCCAAATCATAGGAACTACAAATGGCATATAAGATTCATTCATCCAGCCAGTTAGGAGTTTAATATAAGAGATATAATACAAGTGAGGAACCCAAGCCTCCCTTTAATTGCCTGTTTCCTAAACAAAATTGGGTGCATATGTTCTCAAATAGAGAAGCAAAATTTTGTCTCTGGGATTTAAAACTTAACTCACTCTAACAAAAGGTAATTCGTATTATTGACTCCCTTGTGCACATGGTGAGAATTTAAGTAATGCACATCATTGGCTACAAAGTACAAAATCACTTGAGATAACAGAACTAGAACTCATAATGTTTCTAATTATGCAATGTGATATCATGGAAAGAATACTGGTTCTGAAGTCAGAAAAAATATATTCAAATAACCACCTTTGTCACTTATCACCTGGATGACCCTGAGCAAGTCACTTAATGTCTATGGTCCTCAGTTTCCTCATCTGTAAAATGGGGAGGGGGAGTTGGACTATATATCCTCAAGTGTCCCTTCTCTAATTCCATGACCTGATGGTCCTATGATTGTCTGCTATACTGGTAGGCACATAATTTTAGGAAACTACTATGTGTCAGCTCCATAGAGGTGATAGTAAACCTGTTAGAACACATGAGGTCACCAAATGAGACAGGATACAGAGAAAATAGAATAAGGCTTAAGATAGACTTTGGGATATACCCACTGTATATAAGAGGACTTGGTTATATTTTAGAGTTGATTTTCTCAGGATCCATGGCCATGCAAATGTCTAGTTTCCAGGTGCTAGGTAATAACTCCCAGAATAGTTCCAAGGACTCTAGATAATAATTCCCAGAATCGTAGTGACAGTCCTACTGAATCTGTGCCATGAGATATGGGAGTAACATAATATAATATTTACCACGCTTGTGCAGAATGACAACACTGCTAAAGTTAACTTGTGAGCTTAATGTTGTGTGTTGCTCTACAAAAGCAAGTGGGCATTGGTCAGTGAGGGGGAAAACCATGGGGAACCCATAGGGGAATCTGTGCATGTCTTAACCATCCCCCCCTGAGGTTTGAAAGGATTTAGGGGAATGCATAAGTATGCCTGACTCCATTGACCCTTTTGAGAAGCAGGGGGAGCTGCCTTGCCTTCTTTCTGGCCGCTTTGAGAGGGGAATGCTGTAAGAGCTGGTTCCCCGACAACCCTTTGAGAAGACTAGAGTAAAATAAAGCTGATTATTAACCCATCTGAAGCTGTCTGCCTGACTGACCAGACCAAGAGTGAGCCTGTTAGAGACTGGAGTCTGAAATTTCCAGTGCCTCCAAGTGTGTTTTCTGTGAGACATCCACCATTGGGGGTGGGGTGGGGTATGATTGAAATTGAGCTTTAAGGAACTTTTCAAATAACTTGATTTTATTGAGATTGTGCTGAGTTGGATGAAATGTAGGAGTAAGAGGGATATAAAATTTTGGGTGTTTGCAACTTTATGAAACACAAACATTCAGGTCCTACAAACTTCCTATATCCCACCTACATCTAACAATGGAGTTTTGGAAAACTGACGGGCGCATTGATGATTTTCCAGATGGGTTCATCCATTTGGCTTATCCATGTTGAAATAAAGCTGAACATCAGATACAGTGTATTTAACAGAAACTTAAAAAAAAACTTTTTAGGACTCAAATTCCAGTGGCTGCTTATTACTATCAGATTAAATGTGTCATAGCAGACAGACCAATGAGACTCAACATATCAAATCCTCTGTTTGGCATAAAAAGTCCTTTATACTAGTCTATTTGTTATACCTTGCACATGACATTCCATCTCCCAACCAAGTCACTGCCAATACCTCTCTCTCCTCACCTCTGCCTACACTTTCCTGATCACCTTTAAGACTCAGTTCAAATTCCATCTTTTGCAAGAGGTCTTTTCTGGAGATCCCCCATGCCTGGTATTTTTTTTCTGATATTTTCTTCCATCTACTTAGTACTATATATAACTTGTATGTACCTCATTATTTACATGTTATTTCTTCCATTAGAATGTAAGCTCTTTGAGGTCAAGACTCTGTGTTTCCTTGGTATCCCTAGTGCTTAGCAGAGCACCTAGTATGTTGTGCTTAATATTTGTCAATTTGATTTACCAAGTAAAGGTTTGAAGGTTTTGTTGAAATATTGTGCATGAGTACATATGTATGTAACAGAGCAGATTTGTAGGTGAGAAAAAAAAGGTGTTATTTAGTCTTGAGAATTTCCCTGAGCATATATATGAAACCTAGGTTAGAGATAACAGAAATCATTTATTGCCCAGATTGTACGTCCTCTCTTTGAATCTGAGATGGTTACCACATTTTATTCAGTTGTTTTTGCAGAAAGAACTCCCTCTTATAGCTAGGGTTTTGTTGAGGGCAACTGATGGTCAAACAAGTTTTTGTTTGCGTTTAATCACATGGCACAAAGCACAACACCTTGTGTAGGACAGTGGAGAAATAGCTTCTGGCAATCAGAGGGAAGTTGTGTGCTTGGCTGCAAAGAAAGAATGATTTTTAGGGCACTTATTTCCAGACTATATCTCCATAAAATAAACACAAACTAGGATGTGGAATAGAACCCACTTTTAACATGGTTCGTTTTTATATAGATCTTCATATTTTTCAGGTTGAATCACATTATCTGATTTTGTCTAGAAATTCAATGGGGACCTGAGGAGAAAGCTATGTCATCCAGCAAGGGATGAAATGTTTAAAAAAACAACTTTATCACTGCTCTAACTAAACCAGAAATAGTAAAAAGGATAGAGGGAAGAAATACACAGGATTTATGATCTCTTTTCTGGCATATATATGAGGGGGCCTGTTGGCAAATCTGTTCACTTTGTAAAAGTCTCCAGATATATCCAGAAGGCCATTTACCATCTCTCTGTCTTTGACATTCATGTGCCTTCAAATTAAGGAGAGATATAGGTTTATAGTTAATTTTACCCTCTGGGCAGGAGTGTTTATATGCCTTGAAGAAAAGTGGGGAAGTTCAGAAGAAGGGTGGGTTTTGTGGAGGGGAGAACACTGAGTTTGTTTTGGATATGTTGAGTTTGATGTGTCAATGGGATACCAGTATGAAGTGTCCAATAGGCACTTTATAATGTTTCTGAAGTTTGAGAGACTACAGGTGGATATATAGATCTGAGAGTTATCTGCGTAGAGATGAAAACTGATCTATGGAGCTGATGAAGTGACTAAGACAGAATTTACAAAGAGAAGAAAGTCTAAGGCAGAGCCTTGTGGTATACACTAAGTTTGTAAAAGTGATATCCAGCAAAAAAGACCAAGGAGTGAATGAGACAGATAAGAGAAAATCCTCAACAACACAAAGGGAAGTAGAGCTAGATGAATTAGAAAGCAGAATTCAATGATGTTTTTAAAAGAAATGCATTTAAGACCTAAAGACTCAGGCAGACATAAAAAGAGGGCTGAAGTAGAATCTAATATGCCTCCAATGAATACAAAAAAGGGTGGTGGGAATAATCATGATCTCAGAAACATATACAAATAGTAAAAATAGATACAATAAAAAGAGTTAAGCAAGGAAATGACATTATGTTTAAAAGTACTATATATAACAAAATATATTAATATTAAATATATAGTTTCTAAAGGAAAATCCAATTAAACTGTAAGAAAAAAATAGCAAAATAATAGTAGTTGGGGACTTTAACGTGACCCTTTTAGACTTGGGCAAATCTAGTCAAAATATAAACAATAAATATACATAGAAAATATTTTAAAAGCCAAACAAAATTTTAGAAAATGTAGACATGAGAGATATTTGTTTATTATTGAGTGGGAATGGAGAGGAATGGTGTGTGTGTGTGTGTGTGTGTGTGTGTGTGTTTATATAAAAATGAGCTGTGCATTACACCTTTATAAAAGTGAAAACAAATGCAGCAAAAGAGAAATATTAAACATCCTTTACTGACTACAATTAATAATAGCTAAAGCAAAAATTATAATTTATAAGGGGAATTTGAAGAAAAGATTCAGACTTAAATGGAGACTAAATAATACAGTCAGTGAAAAAGCATTTTTTTAAACCCCTGCTGTCAGGCACTGTGCTAAACAAAGAACTGGAAACATAAGAAAAGACAACAAAAAGGTCCTGCTGTCTCAAGGAGTCCACTGTTTAGTAGAGGTGACAACTTACCAACAACTATGTACAAACAAGATATATACAGGATAACTGATGATAGGCTCAGAGAGAAAACACTAAGATTAAGGAGGACTGGGAAAGTCTTCTTATAGAAGGTATGATTTTACTTGGGACTTGAAGAAATCCAGGAAAGTTAGGAGGTAGACAAGAGGAGAGGGAGAATTCCATGAATAGGAGACAGCTAGCGAGAACTGTGTGTCAAATAGCAAGTTACAGAAATAATAAAAATTTTATCAAAGAAAATCAAAACCATGACATAACATGCCAAAATGTGTGGAATCCAGCCAACTTCATGCAGACTTTTCTAAATGAACAAGTTCTAATGAGCATTTCTAAACCTGTTTATGAAAAATAAAAATAATGAATTGGGCACATAACAAAAAATTTGAATTAAGCTAGAAGATTGACTAATTTGATTTTTAAAAGAAAGGAAAAGCAAATAACCATTATCAAAGATGAAAAAGGAGAAATTACAACAGATAAATAATATAAATTCTTAACTTTTCTTTTTATAAATTACATGCTACTGAAACTGATAACTTCAAAGAAATAGCTACCAGTTACAAAAATATAATACTCATTAGCAACATAAGAAGTAGCAAAATTGAGTAGCCCAGTTTCAGGACAAGAAATAGAATCGTTAGTGAACTCCCTAAAGGGGAGAGGGTGGAGGGAAGCCCAGACAGACGTACACTGAATTTTATAAAAAGTATTCAAAGAAAAATGAATTCCAATTATACATAAACTACTTAGAAAAATAGAGAAACAATGTATCTTATCAAATTCTTTTTGGGAAACAGATATGGTCTCAATACCTAAATCAAAGTGAAATAAAGTAGATTAAAAGAAACAACTGTAGACCAAGATCTCTAATGAATATTGATGCAAAATGGTGAATAACATATTAGCAAAGAGATTACAGCAACATATTCGAAGATTATTGACTGTAGGTGGTTGGTGGTAGGTGGCCAGGAGAGTTAGGATGTTAGGATAATTATAAATATAATAAATATAATATATAATATTATATTAAATAATTATATAAATATTATTTATTTGTTTTATATTATATATAATTACGTAATTATATATGTAAATATATAATTAATAATTATATAAATATAATAAATATATAATGAAATAAATATAATATATAAATATAATAAGCCATATTAATTCAAAAAACAAATTTAAAACCACACATTAATAGATATATTAAAAACTTCAAAAATACAACACTCATTTATGTGGAAAAACATGAAAAAGCATAAGAATAAAAATGGACCTTTTCTCTAAATAGTAAACAATATTTACCAAAACCCAAGAACTACTAGAATTTATAATGCAGAAACATTAGAGACCTTTCCAACAAGGTTAGAGGCTAAGCAAGATGTTCATTTGGCACTGATGTTATTTAGCATACTTTTAGAGATCTTAATTGTAGCAAGGAAGCAATAAGAAAAAGAAACTGGAAGAATAGGCATTGAAAAAGAACAGACAAAATCATTGCAGTTTGCACATGATATGATGGTTCACCTAAAAAAATTTAGATTCAATTGAATTTTAATTGAAACAATAACTTCAAAGAAG
The DNA here is from genome assembly GCA_028658325.1 of Potorous gilbertii. Taxonomy (NCBI): domain Eukaryota; kingdom Metazoa; phylum Chordata; class Mammalia; order Diprotodontia; family Potoroidae; genus Potorous; species Potorous gilbertii. Next base: position 10,405 of record JAQQSK010005379.1, read on the forward strand.
CAAGATATATAATAAATCCATAAAAATCAACAAATTTCATATTACTAACAAATATCCATTAGGAAGATATAGAAAAAGAAATTCCACCCAAAATAATTATATATCAAATATCTAGAAGTCCATTTCCATTACCATGGCACCAGTACTTACTTACATGTCACAATCACAGAAATAAAAACAAATAATTGGGACAATATTAAATTCTCATCATTGGATCATGTTGATATAATAAAAATGATGACAGTAGATAAATTTACAGATTTGACAATATAACAAACTAACAAAGAGTTATTCTATAAATCTTGACAAAATGGTAGCAAAATTTATCTGAGGGAACAAAGGTTAAAAATCTGAAAATGAAAATAGTGGGAACAAAGGAAGCCTGGCAGTACCAGATCTCAAATTATACTACATGTTTTGGATATTCTTCTTCAAAAACATGAATATTTTTTGAAAAATTTAAAACCTGAAAACAATTTTTGAAACAAAGTTTATGAAACAAGCACTTAGAAAGAAAGCATAAGGTTATGTCACTAATAGGCTTCATTTAGCTTTTCCTTTTTTTCCTTCAAAAATCATAAAATTTCAGAGATGGAAAGTATTTAATAAGCTAGACCTCTAACCCTCCTGCTCACTTCAAACATGAACAAACTAAGGCCCAGAAATATGAAATGATTTTCCAGTTCCTCGAATTGCTTCGTGCTCATTTCCGCATACCTCCTATACCTGCATCCTCAAAGTCGAAAACCTTACCTTAGATTTTATTGAGAAATAGGTCACTTACTTTAATCCCTGCTCCTTGTCTCTAAACCCTATCACATCTCAAAACCCCATCACATCCTACTCCATTCCCTTCCTCCTTTATTTCAGTCTTTGAGGTGGCGAAGGCCAAAACCTTTACGTGATAATTTGACCAACTCTTCCTGTATCCTCCAGTAAATTATCTCCACAATTATCTCCCTTGTGTCTAATCTTTAATCTCTCCCTTTCACTTCTTATTTTTCTGTTGCCTAAAAATATGTCCATATACCTATCATAAAAAAAAAAGTTCAATGGTTTCCACCATCCCCTCAAGGTATCACCTATATCTTTCCTCTATTTCATAGCCCAACTCAAAAGAAAGCTCCCTATTCATTACTTCTACCTATTCCTCTCCTTTTTCAGTGCTTTGTATTCAAGTTTATCCCATCATTCATCTGAAAGTCCTCTCCAAAATTACTAGTGATGTCTTGGTTGCCAAACCTGATGCTTTTTATCAATTCTCATCCTTCTTGACCTCTCTGTAGTATTTTACTCTGCTGATCAACCTCTGTTTCCTCTCTTTTTTCTGGGTTTTCATGACACTACTTTCTCTTGATTTTCCTACAGTCTATATGACTGCTTCTTCTTACACATCAGTCACTCCCAGGGAGAGCCTCCTGGCCATCCCTTGCACATGACATGTCCCTCATGCCTGGAGTTTTCTCCCTCTTCATTTACCACCTCCTGACTTTCAAGTCCCAGCTAAAATTTCACCTTTCTTATAAACCTTTCCCATTCCACCTTTCTATTCATTACCTCCATTTTATCCTGTCTATACCTTGTTTGTGCATGGTTGTTTACATGCTGTCTCCCCATTAAGCTGAACTTTCTACCTCTAGTATTTAGCACATAGCAAGGGCTTAGTAAATGCTTATTTACTGACTTTCAAGGTCTGCAAAAATGCTTTACATATATTACCTCATTTTACCCTCACAATAGTCCTTTAAAGTAGGTGCTGTTACCTTTTTTCTTTCTTTTTTTTTTTTTACAAGAAACTGAGGCTGATGGAGGTTAAGTGACTTGCTTAGGGTTACACAGCTACTAAATATCTTAGGCAATATTTCCTAACTTTACCACATTAGCCTGCACTGACTACTGCACCATCAATTATAGAGACTTTAAAAAGCAATCCGGTCTTCAGATTCCCAGCTAAGGAAGAAGAGCCAGGAACAAACTGTTGAATACCAAGGTGAGTTCTGTCCATTCACACATCAGTAGAAGGAAAGTTAAAGAAATAATTAGAAGATATTTAAATCCAACAGAGAAAGAGATTTCTTTTTAACAGTTGCGGTATTATAAAACTGTATTTGTATTTAAAAATACATTAGGGTAAACCCCACCAAATTAAGCCACCTGGTCTTGTAATTTCCCACTGCTTGACAGTCCAAGTGTCAGGACATTGAGCACCTTTACTGTGAATAGTTAAGAATCCTAATAATCCTTTGACAGCCCTTCTATTTTTTTCTACTGTCCTCCAAGGCTGTTCATCAACTATAACCAAGGCCGTGGGAGCAACAGTGACTAGCAATTAACCTACAGTTATGGGAACAATTTTTTTTCCCTCTGGAGCACAGTATTTTAATTTGTACACCCAATTACTTTAAACCCACATTTTGCCAAACAAAGGTCCCGTTAATTGAGAAGGCTAGAAAGTGAAAGCCCTCAGACCTGCACAGCCTAACTCAATAACCTCAAAAGAAGCCATTAATTAACGGGAAAATGCTTCAAAGTTAAACCCCTTTTCAGGCTGTTAAATGTTAATTGGCTATTTACTTCCAACCTCTCCTTTTAGGTTTGTTTTCCCCCTCCCTTCAGGAATTCAGGTTATAGGAAACACATATACAAATCTGATTTTGTTTTCATTCATTTAATATGAAATTCCACAGAGCTTGCACGGTGTTTTATCTTCACCATGGTGAACATCCAGATCTAGGAGACACCACTTTTCATTTGGACACTAATAACAATTCACATTTATATAATGGTTTTTGGGTTTCCAAAGTGCTTTCCCTCTCTTTCTCAACTCACATTTATTGCCTTCTCTCTCTGAACACTTTTATAGTGATCCCATCTCTTTCCATGGCTTCAGTTCTCATCTCCAAATGGTTAACTATTAAATCTATATATCTAGCCTTTAATCTCTTCGCTAAACTCCAGTGCCATATTGCTAAATGACTTTTAGACATCTCCACCTGGATGTCTCATTGGTATCTCAAATTCAACATTTCCAAAGTAGAAGTGATTATCATTCCCTTTAAAACTATTCCTCCAAATTTTTTCTATTTCTTTTCAGGGTACCTCCATCTTCCCAATTTCCCAAGTTCAAGACTTCCAAGTAATCCTTGACTTTTCTCTCATTTTTTAAATCTCAATAAGTTTACAGTTGAGAAATCTGAGGTAAGCACAGGTTAAGTGACTTGCTCAGGGTTATACAGATAGTAATCTTGGATGGATTTGAATTCATGTCTTCCTGACTCTAAGACCAGCACTTATCCTCTGCACTATTTAGCAGTCTCTAAGAATTGTGAGTATAAAGAAAGACAAAAGATAGTCTCTATTTTGCTCTACTCTCAAGACACTCAGAGTCTAATGGGAGAGAACAGGCAAATAAACTAAATACAGGATAAATTAGAGATAGTCAACAGAATAAAGGCACTGGCATGGGGGAGGGGAGGATGGGAGGGAAACCCAGAAAGGCTTCCTTTAAAAGGTAAGATTTTATTTGGGACCTGAAGGAAACCAGGAAAGCCCCAAAGACAGAGATAAAGATGGAGAAAATTGTAAGTATGGAGGACAGCTAGTGAAAATGCCTACAGTCAGAACATGGAGTAATGGACAGCAATAAAAATTAGAAGTCTGAAACATTCAACACCCTTTTTTAAATAAATAAGGATTATCTCAGACAAAAATAACAGACTAGAAGATTACAAGGGGAATGGAAAACATTCCAAGAACAGGCAGGTAAGCACAGAAGCAGAAAACACAGAAAGTGTGTTTGGAGGACAAAGAATGATCCAGTTTGGTTTGGTTAGAGTCCTATCACCGGTGAGACACTGGATCCAGCTGGAGAGAGTGTATTAGTCTAAATAAATTGTCTTCCTTCTAGTAACTAGTGAAGGTAGGGAGCACTGAGGGAATGGGAGATTTGAAGTGGAGAAGGGAGAGGAAAGAAGGCGTTTAGGAACAAAAAGCCCTTCATAGAAAGGCTGGCCTGGATAGAACCACTCAGTGAAAGGAAACAGGAAGACCAGACACCTGAAAAAGCCTCAAGACAAAAAGACCCTGAACATCCCCTCTATGTGGGTATTTTTCTATCTTAAAAGAAGATTTTATTGTTAATGTGAAATTCGAGATAGTGGGACAAAGTGAAGGATTTTTCAGGCTGGGACAGTTATTTTTGAGCATTGGGAATTCCCAGCAACTCTTAGAGTTCATTAAGAAACTGCTTATTTAACTTATGTGCACAGCTCATCCTTCAAGTCTTTTCAGGATGGTTCCCCCCACACAATATCCTGTTTCCCTCAACCTTCCCATCTAACAAAGTCTAGTCTTCCATCATGTTTAATCTTGGATGTCACAGTGAAGGGCAACTTGGAAACTAATAAGTCAATAATTATAAATAATGGTAATAGAAATAACAACATACACACATTTTATAGAGCTTTAAGGTTTGCAAATGGCTTTATAATTATTTCCTTATTTAAACCTCATAATAACCCTGTGAGGAAGG
>JAQQSK010005380.1:0-14934 GCA_028658325.1 Potorous gilbertii
GGTCTTTAGCAGGTTTCAGTTTGACTGAAATAGTTCTCTTTCAGTAATTAAGACTAGGTGAGAAATGAGACAGAGGATAGTGTTTTTACCCAGTCAAAAAAAAATCAATCTGGGAGGAGAATAAAGAATTTTTGTGTGCATTCACTAGGAGTCAATCACAGTCTAAACAACGACCAAGTGGGACTTGGCCTGGGACCTATTGTTGTCCAATCAATGAGAGCCAGAGTAATTTGGGTTTAAAGGATTGTCCTTAAGGTTTCAGTGATAAAAATTTATATTCCTTTGGGCAGAGCACCTCCAGATAAGGGTATGATACCTTATGTGGTCAGCAGGATGGAAAAGAAAGGGAAGGGGGAGAAAAAGAGAAAGGGAGAGAGAGAGAGAGAGAGAGAGAGAGAGAGAGAGAGAGAGAGAGAGAGAGAGAGAGAGAGAGAGAGAGAGGCAAGAAAAGAGATAGAGAGAGATAGAGAGAGAGAGACAGAAAGAGAGAAAGACTGAGAGAAAGAGAGAGAGAGAGAGAGAGCGAGAGAGCGTGAGAGTGAGAAAGAGCACTGTGTTGCTCAACTGATCAGTTCCAGTATTCATAGAGGTGATTGTTACTTGTCCTTCATTCTTGAGGAGGATTGTGACATGAGGGAGATGTTTCTATGACAAGCAAGTGAATTGGATTTAAGTGAGGAAGTGCTATGAAAAGTCACCAGCCTCACTTTCTCCTCTGGAGATCTTAGCTTAAAAAGACCAAGATCTCCCACTGCATCCAGGGCCATCCCCAATTATCCTAACCTATACAAACCCTAGGAAATGGTTGGATAGCTCACTGGTGAAGTGAAATCTTCTGTGACCTTCAGGGACTAAGATTTTTAAGCTCATATCTATTGTATCTTACTGAAAATGCATTTAAAAATCATACAGAATTTTTTAGTGGAAAACTGATTTCTTTTATGTTTTCAGGGTTTTGAAAATATTATTCTGTATATTAAAAATTAAGAGTTAACAGAAGTGTCTTACATGGAACAAGGAAATAAGATATTCTTCTTTTCATATATTTTGTAGTTTTCTCCTAATATTTTGACCTTATAAATATTACAGAAAGTCCTTGTTCTTATTACAAAATGATCTCATTGATTCTCAACACTCATTCTGCTCTCAACTTTTATTTGCAAGGAGTGGGTCTAGACAAGTGGATATTTGGGTAGGAAATAGCAGGAGGCATCCATATCTTTGATTCTCAAGCTCATCCCCAAAATCCCCTGGAAGAAAAAGAGAAATTGTCTAGTCTGGGAAGAGAGAGTTCCAAAATAGAGAGAGATCCAAACCGTTCAGGCAACTGTGATTACCTCTAGGTATATATCCAGGGTATCTATTGGATAATGTGGGCACTGACCATAGTAATAGAGGAGAAGACTTAGATTTGATCTCCACATGAATAAGCTATTCTCTAGGTACGACTCTGTATGTGGATGCCATGACTCACCAGTGGAACCCTGCAAAAGAGTATGGCTAGAATAGCCACTGTATTGTCACACCAGGCACGAAGTCCTACTCTGTACATCAGAGAATCCTCTCTTTGCAGTATTAGCTGCCTATCCATCACTGATTCCTTATTCTCCTGCACCATGTCCATCTCCTGCTATTGCTCTGTGTTCTGGCCGAAGAGTAATCGAAAGGGATACTGTTACCTTGGAGACCAGAGGCTATTTCAGTTTCTTAGACTTATTTTTTCCCCTATACTTTAACCAACTGTAATTTAGTAGAGGTGAAAATTTCTACAGCTTGGAAATATAAGTCTGTGAAATTTCTTTGCGTTCTAATTTTTGGCAAAAATGAAAGATTGTCAATCACATTTCTTTAATTTTTTCTGTAAGAAAAAAGTCCCAGTGCAATAAATCTGTCACTTTTATCCATCTATCTATCTATCTATCTATAACTAATATTTATGTAGTATTTCAAAGGACTTAACTCATTTGGTCCTTACTAGAAACCTGATCCAGGTGCTATTCCTATTTTACAGATGAGGAAACTGAGTCTAAGAAAGGGTAAATCACTTGCTCAGGATCACATAGTCAGTGTCTAACAGGATTTGAATTCAAGGCTTCCTGACTCCACTGTGCCACACTGTCTACTTTCTGTGAAATCCTTTGTTTGGCATCGGAGGCACTTCACATCCTGGCCCATTCTTAACTTTCTTGTCTTCTCCTCCATGTAATCTATAAGCCAGTGACACCGACCTCCTGACTGTTGCTTGAGCAAGACTCTCCATTTCCTTACTCTTTCCATCTTCCCTGGTTGTCTTCCATGCCTGATACTATCTTCCTTCTCATCACCATCTTGAGGCTCCCCTGGATTCCTTCAAGCCTTAGTGAAAATTCAACCTTCTACAAAAAGCCTTTTCTGATCCATCCTGAGATTGCCTCCAACTTGTCCTCAGTGTGTGTATAGAGACATATATGTATGCATGTGTGAGTGTATATACACACACACACATATTTATGTACACATCAACACAAAATGCATATATACAAATAGCTTGTATGGTTGTTTGCATGGTGTCTCCCCAATTAGACTGGGAACTACTTGAAAACAGGACCTGCTTTTGCTTTTTTTGGTACATAAAGTACTTAGCACAGTGGTGGTTCATAGTAGGCACTTGATAAATGCATGTGGATTAGTCTGTCTGTTTTCCTATTCATCTGTCTTTCTTTTTGCCTTCTTATTTGTTATTATACCTCGCCTGTCTATCTATGTATCTGTGTATCCATGTATCTACATATCTATCTACCTGTCTACCTTTGCATCCAGTTCTCTTTCTTTCCCCCCTTCCTCCTTCTCTCTCTGTCTTTCCTTCCCTCTTTCTCTGTCCCTCCATCCTCCTCCTCTTCTTCCCTCATCTCTGTCTCTCTCATTTGGTTTGACATGTTAGTGGCTTGATGTTATTGTACTGTGACCTTCTAGTTATCATTGTATCTTAAAAGTATATAAGTCTAGGTGATTTATTTTTTAATAGAAACCCACTCCCGTTATGAGAGAAGCACTTATGTGTACTAGAGACAGCAAAGCATATAATAATAAAATCTAAATAAATCACTATGAACTGGTGTAGAAACTTTTTATGTCCTTAACCACTATGGTTTCTTTAGTGTCAGGTATAATAATAGTTCACTCTATACAATAGTTTATATCCAATATTTCATTAATTAAATTATCAATCCTCTGATAGATAAAGCATTTAATAAGCACCTACTATGTGCCAGGCACTAGAAATTCAAATATAAGGAAGTAATACAGTCTCTGCTCTCAAGGAGCTTACATTCCAATCAGCGAAGACAAAATCTCAAGGGGAGATAACTAGTATAAGCATTTTTATGTCTCATTTAACAAATTGGAAAACTGAGGCTCAACAGATTAACTGACTTGCTTAAAGTCTCACAGGTAGTAAGACTTGGAAATCAAAAACAGTTTTTCTGACTTTTGATTTAGCGCTCTTTAAAGGACACAGTCTTCTCTAGAGTAATTCCCAGGACTGAGCTAGTGAGCACCTTAGCAAGATGACTGATAGCCTGAAAAGGGACCTCTTTCTCACCCTTAAATTATTCATTATAAGAATTATACAGTGTGTGCTTTTGCAAAGGCAGTAGTCATGGCTCCCTGCATGGGAATGTTAGTAAAATGTCATTTTGGTCTCTAGCTCCAGGGCTGGCTATAATCTTGTTTGCATCTGAGCTCTGAACTGCCACCTCAAGAACACTATCTACCTTATTCTGTTATTGTTGTGTTGGATTTTTGGTAGAGATTAAGAGTTTTAATGTATATTTTGATTGAGTACCAGATTGGAATAAATGAGTGAGTGAATGACTTGACTGAAGTAAGGTAAAGAGAAACCATCATATAGTTCATAGATAGGGGAATTGAAGTAGCAAAAGTAAGGTGAATGATGATGAGGGAAGATGCCTATTTTCAAAATACAGTGACATGGTTATGAGTCCATGATTCCTTAGGATTTTGATAAGAGATTTTAAAAAAGGGACTTGCTTTCCAACGTCCTTGGAGAGAAGGAATATGAGCATACGGGGTGCCACTCAGAGAGCTCAGCAGCTGCCACTACCAGAGGCCTCTGTTTAAATCATACCTGAGTTTATTAAAATGCTCCTGCTTTATTAAACTTTCTGTCTCTTGCTGCTAAATGGATGCTACTCTGAGTAGGAAAGGAATGTGGATGAGAAAGGATGTGTGCAGAGTTGTTATGGAAACAGCACGGGCAACCAATCAGAGGAGACATATTAGAGTTTGTCCTGGAAGACTGTTTCCAAATCATTCCAATAGCAGTGGGGCTATAGATGAGACAGTGAATAGGAGTCCATACATGCATTGTGTTCTCTGTAATGGCTGAAGGACTTTTACCAGCTTCCTAACCAAATGTGAAAAAAAAATTAGGAATCATTCACCCAGCATCATAGCCATGCAGTCATGAACACAACAGAGGGGATCTGGACATAGAAAGAAAGATGACAGAGAGAAAGACAGACAGACATATAGGTAGATAGATTAGATGGATAGATAGACTGATTAGAGAGATGCATAGATTAGATGAAATATATAGATGATAGATGCATAAATGAATGGATGCATTAAGATAAATAGAGAGAAAGTGTGTGTGTGTGTGTATGTGTGTGTGTGTGTGTGAGAGAGAGAGAGAGAGAGAGAGAGAGATTTTTCTCAAAGTACTTGCAGTTTCATGTATGTTATATCAGAACTTCCCCACCTTCTGAACACAGACTTCTTCTAGGACTGGGGAGAAGCTAATAAAATGTCTTTAAAAATGTTTCCCCATCTGCAACGTTTATACAATACTTTTAAGGTTTGTTAGGTACTTTACAAATTTTATCTCATTTAATCCTTACAAAGACCCTAGGAGGTAGGTGCTTTTATTAATCCCATTTTACAGATGAAGAAATTGATACACTGAATTAAATGTCTCAGATTCTTGATCTAAAGAAAAAGCTTTTTGCACATCAAAATGTGATGCAGAGATTCATTGTTGTTAAATTAGTGGCATTTCAATTGAAGAAGCCATTTTTTCCTTTGTATCCTCAGTTAAATCCTAATGTTAAAAAACCCCAAACAACCCAAATCTTGACCTTTATGGAAAACATTGTTAAAACTTACTGGGCAGTAGTTTGTGGAGAAACCAAAATTGTGGGAATGAGAAGTAATGTTGTCATGACTTGGTGCTGAGTGGGAGTTGTATGACTCATTCTTCAGGGGGTGCCTAATCTCCAAATGTTTTTTTAAAGGCAATAATGTTAGTTGCCCCCACAACTTTTTTTTCTTTTTTTCCCCTTGTCATTTTAAGAATCAGAGGTTGGGTGATAAGCATTTTGTTTTTTGCAATCTATCTAGGACTTTGTTTTGTTCTCCTCCTAGAGGTGAACTCAGCTTTCTGTGGAAGACCTAGTTCTGGTCCTACTTCTGTAGCCCACAGCCCTGTGGAAACCTAGACAAGTTGATTCACCTTTTGGTGTTCCAGACATTTCTCTAAAGCATTAGGCTGCTGAGACAGTGACAGTTCTGCATGGGCAGAGAGTCACCCTGGGTGACTTCTAAGATTTCTTCCATCTCTAAATCTACAATTCCTGTTCTGCCCTTTTCCCTAGTCTCTTATAGTTAATTAGACAATCGATTCGTATTTATTAAATGCTTAATTATGTACCAAGCAATGTACTAAAGCCTGGGTATACAAATACAAGTAGAGAGACAGTCCAGGTCTTTAATTAGCTTTTCCTTGATGGTGAAAGACAATAGATAAAAAGGAAGTTTAATAGGCGATGAGGAAGAAGCAAAAGTACCCAGCACGGGAGTGTGTGCAAATCTTGAGTACAGCCTGGAGAGGAGTGAGATGTGACTGGGTTAGACACCATCATTAAATGGAGGTTCTTGGAGGAATTGGGGAGAGAGAAAGAGAGAGAGAGAGAAAGAGAGAGCGAGAGAGAGGTCACAGGGGCAGAGGGTATTTCCAATGTTGAATCCTGGGCTGAAATGAGGCTTTCGAATTAAGAATGGTAGGAAGGGGTTTTGGGTGCAACCCAAAGAGAAATGATATAGTTATAGTTTGAGTGATGTCTTTTATTATGCATATTGAAGTAGAATGCAAATATGTATGTAGCTAATAGGACTGTCTTGCTTGTAATGAGCACTAGATCTTTAAAATCCCTGTGTTCAGAGAATTGTAATAAACCCTAAATTGGCAAGCAGCACTGGGCTCTTGTGTTGGGAGTCACTTAATGGCATCAATGCTTCTCAAAGCTCTGCATATATGTCATCAGTGATCAGCTGTGATTGGAGTCATAGTCTTCTGTGTTTTGCATTTAAATATTTAAATCCCTCTACAACTTGGTGCCAGCCTCTCTTTCCAAGCTCATTGATTCTCTTTATCCATTCTGTATTCCAATAAAAATGGTTTATTTTCTGTTCCTCATATACAATGCTCCATCCCCTGTCTCCATATCTTGGCACAACCTTTTCCTCAAAGCCAGGATTGCATTCCCTCTTTACATCTGCATCTTGGAATCTCTACTTTCCTTCAACACTCAGCTCAGGCTTCATCTTTTACAATGTGAAAACTTTTCTTGACCCTTTTCCCTCTGCCCCATAAAATTCTTTGTCTTTGTCTTTGTTTTGTACAAATTTTTGCATATATTCATTCATATATTCATATTCTTTCCTTTGGTAAAATGTCATCTCTTTGAGGGCAAGGACTAGTTCATTTTGACTTGGTACTAGGGTTTAACACTGTGCCTGGCATGTATTAGGTGCTTGCTGAATAAATGCTTGTTGATTGATGATCACAATTGCTCAAACCATCATTTTTCATGAAAAGCACTGCTCAAATACTTCTTTGTGTTTAAAACTGTGTTAAGTTCTGGACAGAGTAAGCCAAAAATTATTTTTCCTTTTTGTCAGAGAGCATTGATTATTCCCCTACTGCATGACATACAATCTCAAACATAAGAAACACTTCCACACTCCAGTGGAGAAAGGTGCAGAAATATCCTTGAAAGTTGTAAAACAAAGCTAAACAACAACAAAAACCTTGCTGCATTTGAAGATTAAAGGGTGGTCACCAAAGCCCCATTAATATGTCACTGTGCCTTGAGATGATATTGGATTCCATAGGCTTTTTGCTGAAGTGTGAGCTCTGGGACAAATAAGGGATCAGTTCCTACCGTCAGGGGCACTGTCTATAGTGGTTTAGCTTATAGGAACTCAGCACTGATGGACTGCCAGTTGGTGAATATTTTGCTTTAATCACCATACCTCATCACACAATCTAATAAAGCCTGGAGAGAGTGCCTATATTAATAAAGTCATAGATCCTTAGCAAGTTAATAGCAATGCTAGTTATAACAGCTTTGGGATAGACTCATCAAGATGTCTGATGTTTGTTGTTTCAGGGCCAGCCCAGCAAAGTAAAAAGAAAGCTCCTCACCACAAGGTTGGTTACTGGGTAAGAAAATTTTTGGCTGCAGTAACTCATGAAGATTGCTTCCAAAGACAGAGAGGAGCTATGATGTATTGTGTTCATGAATAGAGTACCTTCATGTGAATCAAGGATCCTGGAAATTGAAGCAATTTAGAACTGAAAATTACCTTTAATATGACACTCAGCTTTCAATAGAGAAAGTCTTATCCTGAATATAACTTTTTTCCAATTATTTTTCCTTTAGGGAAAATACCTACTTGAAAAATGCCATCATATATAGGAAAATATCTCTTTTGCTAAAGTAATTTAGCTATTCCAATCTTTTCCAAATTGTTTACCATACTACTTCATAACCTCTGTCATCAACTATTTCCTACTGTTGTACATGATTGTAGAAAATGATTAGAATTGTAACTTTTAGAATTTATGTTTCATTTTTGTGATGACATTCATTTCTTGGAGTGTCTGGTTAGGAGGTTTCTGGCTCAGAATTTCTAGCTGAGTGGGATGGTAGTGGTGGGATGTGTGCTGGGGGAGAAGGAGAAGGGAGAAGAAGGCAGGGCCCCTTGATAGCACATCAAGAAATCTTGTCATGGAAGTGTGTATTGCTAACAGTGCAGTACCACAAGAACGAAAGAGATGGTGAAGGTCATTGAGGTCGCACCTCTGCCTTGAGAAAATGATCTGCTTTGAAAGACTTCCAGGAAAGACACAGGGACTCTGTGTGAGAGCTATTGAAAATATTCATGTACAGGACCAGATTACCTTACGGATTAGGAACAACTTATCTTTTTTGGGCTAGAATTTCAATGAAGTATTATAGTCCTTGCCCTTCAGATTTGGGCTGAGCCAGAGCAAAGCCTTAAGGGACCAACTAATATTTATTATGGATTAAGTTAAGATCCAATTAAATTAAACAAATACTTATTGAATACCACATTCAAAGCTAGCTGATGGAGATACAGGAAGAACATATAGTCTTCCATCTCTCTTGACCTCAGTTTCTTTATCTGTAAAATGAGGAGTTTGCACATGGTCAGAGAAGTTAAACATGCTGTGACCCACAACACTCCTGAATTCTGCAAGAACAGAATAAATGTAACGGAGAAGCATTTAACAAAATAAATAAAAATACAATAAAACAGAAAATGTAAAATTGTAGGGATGCTTTTGTTGAGGTTAATGTCTTATGTTTTTATTTGAGTTTGACTTCATGGACTGGATGTCTTCTAAAGACCCTCACAACTCTAAACCAATGATACTAAGAGGCTACATAGATAGTAGTTGCATTAGAGAGCAATAGTATGAAATATTAGGTGAGTTTTGAGGAGGAGAGTTTTGTTGCTATTAATATTGTATTATATTATAATGTGTTATAATATTCTAGTAATTATAATTGTATATGTATTATACATGTAGTATAATATTCTATTATACATGTATTAAAATTATTATACATGTATTATTGTGTTATACATGTATTATAATATTCCATTATAGTAATTGATGACATAATTATATTAACAATATTATTAATAGCTTGTATTTATGAGGCACTTAAAGTTTAAAAGGGGCTTTATAAATATCATCTCATATTTTTCTTACAATAGCTCCCTTTTTACAAATGAGGAAGCTGAGGCAAAGGCAAAGTGATTTTTTGGGGGTCACCCAACGTGACTCAGACACCCAGGTGTCTGAGTCTGGATTTGAATTCAGGTCTTTCTGGTCTCATGTCTAGTGCTGTATGCAGGGTACTATTATTTTATCAGTGGTTTGACAAAATGATAAAGTAAAACTCAAAAACAGAGAGGGCATTTGAGATGAATTTTAAGGGACAGGTAGGAATTCAGCCGTTAAAAAGAGGAAGGAGGAACAGCTAGGTCATGAAGTAGATATACCACTGCCCTTGGAATCAGGAGATCCTGAGTTCAAATCTGACCTCACATGCTTACTAGTTATGTGACTGTGGGCAGGTCTCTTAGCCCCAACTGCCTCTTCCAAAAAAATAAATAAAAAGAAGGAGGAAGGAGGTAGAAAACAGTATAAGTAAAAGTCATGAAGACATGGGAATGAAAAGGAATGTTTCAGGTTTTGGTTGAACCATAGAATGTGAAGAGAGTGGACTGTGAAAAAAGAAGTCTAAAAAGGCCTCAGGTGTCACTGAGCCTTTGTGTGCCTCAGTTTCTTTATCTATAAAATGAAGATAACAACATTTCCCAGGGTGATTGTCATGATCAAATGCAGTAATATTTTGAAAGCACTTTGTAAACCTTAAAGCATTATAGAAATGCCAGCATTTAAAATGGAACCAGTTTGTGGAGATCTTTCAATGATAGACAAAGGACTTCGCTCTTTCATCAGCAGGAAATTGGAAGTCAACTGAAGGTTTTTGAGCAGAAGAATAACACAGTCTTTTCACAGGCAAGCAGTAGGATGAAGGGTGGCAGAGTGTGGAAGTGGGAAGACCACTTTAGAAGCTATGATAATGACACAAGTAGGTGGTCACTTTAAAGGGGTGGCAGTAGAAACCGGTACCACGGGAGAGTGTGGAGGTGGAATTGTCAGGACTGGTTTATTCTTTAAAGTTTGTACTTTAGGAGAGAGAGGTAAAATATATACATACAGAAGGATAATCTAGGATAAAAAAGTGCTTAATACAATAACAACAGTAATCTGTGTTAATAGCATGTGTTCAAGATTAAAAGCTCTTACATTCATTGTCTCATTTGGTACTCACTCCTGACAAAGTTGGGTAATGAGATATAATTATTTCACTTTATCAATGAGAAAACAGAGGCTGAGAAGTATTCTATCACCAGGAGACAATACGTTTGCTTTCAAATCCACTACTCTTACCATGAAGTATAAAGTACTCTGAGGTTAAAGGGGGAGAATATTGACCATTTTTTTTCTGGAGTTTTGTTGCTTATGGAGGAAATCAAAAGTCAAGGGAGTTAATAGCAAAATTACCAAATCTTACCAATCCATGAGCCACTATCAGTCTTACAGATGAAACTCTCTAAGGATTAAACCTCCTTCGATCAAATATAAGCTAGGATCAGGAGCCTGCAGAGCTCATACTAGGAGAGTAGCAATCACACTTTACCCTAGGTCCAGCACTCTAGTGTGAGCTGAGTTTGCAGGTTTCCATGCAGCAACCAAAGACCTTTGAAGAAAATAGCATTTAATACTTGGAGAAAGAAGTATCAAGATGGAAGAGAATACAAATTAAGTAGAAACAAGGTCCCTAACTTGCCTACAGAAATGCACAGACCTTGGAATGCAAAGTTTCAATTCAGGAACTAAGACGGGAAGAATGAGCCAAAAAGAATAAAAGAAGACTCAGGACAAAGAAACGTTATTGTTTGGATATCCAAGATATATGTCTAGCAGGAGGGTATAACTCCACCACATCTACATGCACAATCTCAAAGAAAAAATGATGACTTGGCCATGAGGTCAACTAGAATCTCTAAAATGATAGAATGCAAGAGTTTTTAAAAGACTTTTAAGACATTATAAGTGAAATAAGAGTGGTAGAGGATATAATTGGAAAGGAAATGAAAGCCCTAAAAAAAAGACTTGGAAGGAGAATTATCAGTTTAAAACAAAATTTTGCCCAAATAATATATTTTCTGAAAATTAGAATGAACCAAATAGTTAATGACTCCATGAGTAAGCAAGAAATATTAAAATAGTCAAAGTCAAATTTAAGATTCATTTTACTACCTAAAAGCCATGACTAAAAAAGAGTTCAGACATTATATTTCAAGAAATCTTGAAAGAAATCTGCCTAGATCTTTTAGAACCAGAGGGCAAAATGAAAATAGAAAAAATGCACTAGTGACTTTCCCAAAATGAAAACTCCAGGAATATTATAGGAAAGGTGAAAGAAAAAATACTTGTGTTGTTCAGCTGTGTTCAATTTGGTGACCACATTTGGGGTTTTCTTGGCAAAGATGCTGAAGTGATTTGCTACTTCCCTTACAGATGAAGAAGTGAAGGCAAACAGGATTAAGCAATTGTACATGGTTACACTAGTAAGTGTCTAAGGTTGAATTTGAACTGGGGTCTTCCTGACTTTGAGCCTAGCTCTCTAAACACTCCCAGCTGCAAGCAACAGAAAAGGAATAGTTTAAGTAAGGAGAAGGTTCAGGTGCAATGACTGATGATCTGGCAACTACCACAATAGGGCAATAGATAGCATGGAAAAATATTACAAAAGGAAAAGAAAAACAAGCTTACAACAAAAAAATGACACACAGAAAAAGTATAATCCTGTTAAAGAAAAAAAGGATTTTTAAAAATAAAATAGAGGACTTCCAAATGTTCTTGGTGAAAAGACCAGCACTAATTAAGCACCTTTGAAAGACAAACTAACCAGTCAAGAGAAATATTAAAAAAGGTAAATATAACTAAAGCAACTGGGAAAAACTATAGAAGCATGAAGATGTTACATTCTGTTGGAGGGGTTGAGGAATGCTGGTACCAGATCTAACTGGCTTGCCAGCTTGTAAGAGCTCGTTATATTTTCAATGTGAGAATTTGCACATCAAATGTTAGTAATTGTCAATTCTAATTAATCAGGGTTTGATTTATTATTTTACTGATTGCCTAGACTTAAGATATTGGTATTAATAATTTGGATTAAAATAAAAAACAAATGTACGTAATCCACGCCCCAGAGAACCCAGTTGTTAAATATTTCCTAACACACCTCTGTTTTGCTGTCTAAACATTGCTGAGCTCAGCAGGAGTGTAGTAGAAGACTCAGGAAATAAAGCTATCACCAGACTGATGGTGACAAATAAAGAAAGGTTGATTAATTGAACAGTCTTAGTACATAACATATAGAAGCAAATGAGTCTATTGATCTAGTATTTGATAATAACACTCCCGGGGTAAATTCTCATTATTTGACAAAACTGCTGGAGAAACTGGAAAACAAGCTGACAGAAATTAGTTTTAAATCAACCCTTCACACTATATACCAATATAAATTTCTAATAGATACTTGACCTGGGCATAAAGGGTGAAACTATAAACAGATTAGAAGAACAGGAAAAAAAATTACCTCTCAGATCTATGGAGGAGGAAAGATTTCATGAACAAATAAAGGATAGGGATGATCACAGAAAATGAAATGGATGTTTCTGATTTCATAAAATGTTAAGTTTTTATACAAACATAATCACTATGTGAAAATTAGAAGACAAACTTAACTGAGAAAAATAATTTGTAGAATATTCCTCTAATAAAGGTCCAATTCCTAAGATATATAAAGGAATGAATCTAAGAATAAGAGCCATTTCTCAAATGATAAATGGTTAAAAGATATTATCAGGCCATCCTCAAGAGAAGAAATACAAGCTATTGGCAGCCATATGACAAAGTGTTCCAAATCACTAATAATTAGAGAAATACAAATTAAAGTAACTTTGACATTCTACCACATATCCATCAGTCTGGCAAAGTTGATAAAAAGGAGATGCCAAATGATGGAGGAACCATGGGAAATCAGGTACAATAATTTTGATGAAGCTGTGAATTAACCTAGCCATTCTAGACAGTGCAATGCCAAACAATTCATTAAATTGGACACATTCCAACCAAGGCTGTCTCCCAAAAATCAAAGAAAGAAGAAAAAAAACTTAGGCATACATATATTTATAGCTGCTCTTTCTGTAGTGGCAAAGAACTAAAAACTAAGAAGGCACTCATTATTTGTAGAATAGCTCCATATACAAATGTTGTCCTTGAAGACCCACTCTTAGCTCAGTTTCTATTTAACACCAATCTGATCAAGTTCATGTCCATATGTGGCATGACCACTAATGAGTCCTTGTCTTAGCTACTATTGGATTGGGTCCTGAAGGTCACTTCTGAAAGTCATTTCCTCCCCTAGGCACAGATACGCTCAGTGCCAAACCCAGATATTGGAAATTCTGATTCTCATTTTCCTGGTCAGAGTTTCTAATCTCTGGAAAAGAATAAACGCAGAGGGCAATGACAGGTTCATTTCTCAGGGTCACATGACTTCTATAGGATAAAAAATCTAGGCTTTTCCTCTTACAATATATTTCATTAGACATTGTAAATGGAGTTAGAAGATCCATCAAGAGAGAATCCAAATGTGGGAAAAAGGCAAAGAGGCTAGGTTGAGGCTGACTGAGGACTTTTTGAATATGTTCTCAGTTCCAAGTATGTATTCATGAATGAGCAAATTGCAGGCTGGATCTAGTCATGTGGTTGAGTGACCAGAACCAGTTACACAAGGTCAACTCATATTCCACATTTTTTCCTAGGTTCTTCCATTTATTCTATGTCATCATGAATCTCCCAGAAGTATGATTTTCAGTGTCTACATGGGGAAACATGCAGAGACACCCTGGGTGAGCATCAGATAATGTTACACTCTTCCCACAGTTGAGAAATTTGCTGTTCTCAGCAAATTAGCAAGGGTGTGTTTGAATACACTGTTCATGTCCTTAATCTAGAATATCCCTTTAAGATTTCCAGACAGGCATAAGTTTTGCCTTTCTTTACTTGCTCCCCTAGTGCCATAGAGGAAAGAATCTCAAAATGATCATTGAAACAAGCTAATACATAGCCCCATATGTAGAACCAAAAGTCATAATAATCCCCAAACACAAAGTTACGCAGATTCAACATGGAATGTTTCACAAAGTTTACTGCTTTTTTAATATTCAACAACAGTTTGTCTTAGTACTCAAGTGGCTTTCCTCAATCCAATGGCAATCAAGAAAAGGCAAAATACAAAACAAAACATTTTGTTGTCTGAGCAGGATACTTGGTCCATATAGGGCTTTCTAGTGCATGTAGAAATCTCCTAAGGATTAGGGACCTTGGATTGATGGAAGCCAATTCTAGGCAGAAGCCAAATGTTCCAGGTGAATAAATTCTTAAAATTATTCACTTTAAAGAAAAGTAAAAAAGGAGCTGACCAACTTGTTTCAAACTAACCCTAACCAAGAGCTTCAGTAGGTTTGAACATATTTGCTAAAATACCTAAGTGTAATCCCTTCTAAACAGTTAACAAATTGACATCAGGGGCATGAAATTTACAAGATAAATTTCAACAAAAACCTCTGCATAAGAAAATACTTTTTTTTTGAGATTCTTTGCAGCAAATCTGTTGCAAGTCTCACTGGTGGGGCTGGCCTTGAGTGAGGTATTTGGTATCTGACCTTTTCCTCCGTATTTCAGGGCACTAGTATGAGAACAGAGCTGTGCCTCAGAGGGAATGGGGCCAATGGAATGGCTGGAGAAAAAGTCATGCCACAAAGGATGGGAGTAGCCTGTCCATAAAAGGTGTGTTTGTGTGTGTGTGTGTGTGTGTATAAAAGGGATTCCTAGCTCTTTCTGTGTGCTGACCAACTCAACATTGCTACCAACCACTGTCAGAAACATAACTAGTTAATCATAATCATAAAATG
>JAQQSK010005381.1:0-14934 GCA_028658325.1 Potorous gilbertii
ACAAATGGGGAGAAAATTTTGGAACCCAAAATTTTGTGAAAATGAATGTAAAAAGTTAAATAAATAAATTTATATTAAAAAAAAAACAACAAAAAAAACCACTATACATATGTGATCACAGAGTAGGAATGGTGGTATTGGGAGAAAATCTAAGCTCTGGGACACATTGGTAATGGAAGGGTTTTACGTGCAGAAGACCTTTACATGCACATAAACCTCCAACCACACCTTCTACGTTCAGTAACATAACATAGCTAACATGTATATAACACTTTAAGACTTGAAAAGTGCTTTTCATATTTTGTCTCATTTTATCCTCACAACAACCTTTATTGTATGAATTTTACAAGTGAGAAAACTTGGGGTACGAAAGATTAAGTGTTAGTAAATGCTTAAGGAAGGATTTGAACTTGGGTCTTCCTAACTTCAAGTCTAGTACCTCGGATAAGAAGGCTGGGAAGGGGATAGAAATGAGTATTTATTAATCACCTTCTATGTGCTAGGTACTATTCTAAGTAGTTTATAAATATCATCTTATTTGATTTTCACAATAACCCTGTGAAGTAGATTTAAGGAAACTGAGGCAGACAGAGGTTAAGTGACTTTCCTAAAATCACACAACTACTTAAGTGTCTGAGGAAAGATTTGAAATTAGTTCTTCCTGATTCTAGGTCCAGTGCTCTATCTACTGTGCCACCTAGCTACTTCTAAGGATGGTCTTACTGACACCCCTTATTCTCCTTCAATATATCAAACTGAGGTCTTCTCCATTAAATCAGTACACACAAGGACGGAACCTCTCAATTGCAAGAAATCTCCAAAGTCACCTAGTCCAGTCTCCTATCCAGTGTAGATACTCCCTCAACAGCCTCTGCTTGAATATTTTCCTAACTTTGTTGGCTAATAGATCAGACAACATAAAATCTCAGAGTTGAAATAGACCCCAGTAATCTATTCCCTACCTGATGAAACATTTCTCCTACAGTATGTTCAATAAGTGATTGTTCAGCCACTACTCTGGATAGATGAACTGAATTTTCCCTTTTTTACCTTGTGGTTTTGGAATTAAGGGGACCAGGGTTAGCACTAGGCAGTAGGCCACTCACAAGGATTTTCTCCTTTCTAGGAATTTCCAGACCTTGGTCACAGAGGCAGAGTGAGGCTGTGGGAAGGAAGTACACAGGCTGGAAGCCTCCCACCAACCTCTTCTTACCTATATGACCTTTGTCAAGTCACTGGGCCTCAGTTTCCTCCTGTAAAATGAAGGGATTGCCTAGATGATCCCCAAGGTCCCTTCCAGCTCTAAGTCCTATGATCCTTGGTGATGCCAACTGAGTGGGAGCAGCTTGACATCCTCTGGACTGCCGTGTGTGCCAGGGTGTGACAAGGAATCATTTTTTCCCTCTCTCCAGCTTCCAAGAATTCACCCAAAGCCAAAAGGTTTTACTGCTTTTAAAATATTCAGGGCTTTTTTCCCTTCCTCTGCCATATTTCTTCAGTGTTCAGTCAAAAATTCCTACTTTTATTCTTCAGACACATCAAACAAGGGTGCAAGGCCCATTTGGACATAATTTAGTTCAATCCCCTCATTTTACTGAGCAAGAAAGCAAGTTCCAGGGAGAAATAAGATGCTCAAGGTCACAGAGGTTGTAAGTTGTAGTACCAGAATTTGAATTCACATGCACTGTCATGAAATGTAATTTTTTTCCACTAAACTACACTGGTCTATCACTCTATTCATGCTTCTAGATTTATTTTCTAATGCATTGACCTGGTAATGTCCTTACCTTGTGTGGTATTCAAGGCCCTTGGCAACCTGTCACATCTTCATGGTCTTACCTCCCACAAGTCTCTCTTATCTCCACTACACATTAATTAAATTAGAAAGCTCAGTAGACCCTCAAACACATTAGGCGTTTTATAATATGTGGCCTACTGCTTGTCTCTTTTCTCTATTTGGAATGCCTTCTTCCCCACTGAGCTACTTATGTCAAGTTCGTACTGCCTTCTGACTTCCCTGGCTTCCTTCTGTACTTAGCTGAAATCCCATCTTCTACAAGAGGCCTTTGTCAGGTCCCCCATCTACTCATCTCTTCTCTATCACATATTGTTGGTGACTTCCCTCTAAGCCACTTTCTTGTGTCTCTAAGAGGCTATAGCATAAGCAGCAGCCATATCTTGGTAAAACCTTCTCAGCAGATGAGCTAAACCAGATTGAGGGTATACAACAGGCCTCAAATCAATTGGTGAGTTACAGGGATGTCTATTCACCTTAAGCATGTGAAGACTTCCCCCAGCAGAATGGATAGATGAGAACAATTTTGTCCAGTGGTCATGTTCCAAGGTGGCTGAAGCAGGTCCTGTGGAGTTATTAGAGCTTTGTTAGACCTCAAAGATGCCAAGGTCATCCCACATACTGGGACATGAGCAATTGTTTTGACTTTTCTTCAGACACTTAAAACTTCAGACACTTGTCTTAGCACTGGACTTTGATTAATCTGGAAACCAGAGTGAGGCTGACAACTTTGTGTGACTCTGCTTCACTTAATTACAATTCACAAGCAAGCAAGACATCACCCATGATCATGACCACTATCTCTACCCTGCTTCTATGGATGAAAGTAGTATTCGTCTTATGTTATTTCATTGACAAGTTGGGTTCAACTCTTTATCAAAACACTGACACATTAATTATTACTTCTAAAAAGAAGGTGGATCAGGAGAAGTCGCCCATAAAATTGGAGGATTTTCCTAAACAACCTGATAATATAATAGATTATGTAACCATGGTTAGTCCCTGATCAAACTGATGACATTCCCAGTTGGCCATTCAAAGAAGTCCTACGGATAAACCACGGAATGTCTAGGGATTGGCTAGAAAAGTATCAGTCACATTCTTGGTGACATTTGAAACGCAAATAAGCTCCACTCAGCTCTAAAGGAGTGACTCTTTCTCTTCCCTTGTAACTCTTGGAGAATACACCAAGTAGGGGAAGGGATTTCTCTCTCTTCCCTCTCCTGATTGACAAGAGGGTCTTGCAGCAGAAACACATGGCCATAAGAGGCAATGGTGAGTGCATTGGTGGGCACCACTATTCAAGTAATACAACATCCATATTGATCCTATCAGCTTTCATACAGTAGTGTAATAGGTATCAGCGCTTAAATATTCAAATATTCAAGAATTATCTCAAAACAATGGTCTCCTTTGCAAAGGAAAATATTACAATACTGAATGTCTTATTACAATCTATAAACAAAATAATTTTTATTCTGTTTTTTTCTCCAGTGATGATTCTACTTAGATACTGACACATCTAAGATGGAGACTCCAAATGAATTCTTAGGGTTCATGAACCCATTGTTGTGGATATATATTAAAATTCACAGATATGCATGGATGTCTTTGCCTTTCATAGTGAGAGAGAGAGGCCAAATAGTTCAAAGAAAAGTCACTTACTGAAATGACACAGTAAGAAAGGCAGAGATGAAATATCTTCTCCATAAACTTGGGTCATAGTCTCCCACAAATACACCTAGCATCAACACAGAGAGTGAATACATAGAAGTCATAAGTAGAAAGGCACACACGTAGGGAATGGATGTGACCATGGCAAGGAGGGACAACTCACATTTCTGATGTGACAAGGCTACTAATGTCCTCATGTGGCTCCCACTAACCTTGGTATTACAGTTTCTGTAATAGAAATGCTTGCTTCAGGACACTATTTGGCTATTGCACCCATTGCCTTCAGCCTCTGGCTCAGCTGTAAACCTCAGTGGTTTTGTGCTTCAAGAAAAAGTTTGTGAAGGAACAATTTAGACCATAGTCTGTCTTCTCCATGAAGAAGCAGAATGTACAAGGAATTCTTTCTCTAAAAGATTTTGTTCAAGAGCTCTTTCATTTGAAGTTAGGCATGAGGTAACTCTCAAAGTTGGTATTTTCCCAGAACTTCCCTTTTTCGGCTAGAAGATCAGATTCAAGGCTTGTACTGGTTAGGGAGCTCAGAATTCCCTCTCCTCTACACGTAAGTTTGAGGCTCAAGATGTGGTGTCCTCGAATTCCCCTCTTAGCCTGTGTGTGAGCATATGTCTCCTATGGCCATCTGCTTCTGTTGCAAGACACCATCGCTGATTTAAGGAGAAGGGAGAAAATCCTCCCCCACCTTGCTGCACTCTAACTTTGAGCAACTCTCCCTCACTTCAATCCAATTCACACACAAGTCATCACTCATGATGTCATCAATCCTTTTTGAAAACAAAGGACAAAACAACAAGAATTCCAGAAAGATAAAGAGTAAATTTTATTTTGTGGAATGATCAGTCTAATATGTCACCCAGGTGCCAGACTCTTCTTGATGCATATTTGGGAGTTGCACAAACCACAGTAACCAAAGCCCATCTCTGTCCATAGGAACTAAGTCACTCTAAAAGATAAGTGCCTCTCAGGGGAATTCAGTAAGGAGAGAAAAGATGTGATAGGGAAATATCTCCTAGGAGAGGCAGAAGTTAAGTTTTGCTTTAAAAGATGAGTAAGTATTCGATAAACATTCTAGACACAGAACAAAACGAGACAAGGCACAGGGCCAAGATAAGATAAGCCATAAGGTTTATGTGGGGGAACAAAACAGGTTTTTAACATAAAACGTCCAGTGTGTTTTTAGTATCAAGTTTGTTGGAGGGGATTAGTATAAAAGATGAAATAATATGATGGTGCCATATTATAGAGGACCTTGAATATCAACGTAAGGAGTTTGAATCTGGTTTGGAAGGCTGTGGAATCCCTGAAGTTTTTTGAACAGTAGACTAATATGATTAGTCTTATGCCTAAGGAAAGTAATTCTGGCAACAATATGAAAGAGGGGTTAGAGAGGTCAGATAGTGGCTATAGAAAGACTTGTTCTTAATGAGAAATAGGCCTGCATGATAAATGGGCTTAACCCACTTAGGTAACAGGGTATCCGAACTGTGCAGAACCATAGAACCTAGAACACGGCCTGCAATAACTAGAAGGAGCCCTAAAATGTAGAACGTCAGAACCAGAGGAAATCTTAGAGACCAATTAATCCAAGCCTTTCCTTCCTCAGATTTGGACTTGAAGGCCAGAGGGATAAAGCAACCTTCCAAGAGCATCTCCTCAAGATTTTTATTTTTAGTATTTGAATGATACAAGATAGTTTTACAACACTAGGTTAGTGTTCTATTAGCTACCTCATCCTGAATGTGAAGAAGCTGAATTGTTTTAAAAAGCTGGAAAAACACCCATATATCATATAATTAACAATGATTAAAATGATATATTTAAATGGCTATACAGGGTAATTTTTGTCTAGGCAGTGTCTCAGGCAGTAACCATTATTGCTAACCGTGGCCTACATGTTGAAAAGCATTCATTAGTCAATGCATTATTTAAGAGACAGAGAGCTTGGCTGTAGGAACTCATCTGACAGCGGCCCAGAGGAGACAGCAATTATTTTCGTCCCTTTACAGTTCAGTGACTCATCCAGAGTATTTTTAATACATTAATTTCTAAAGGTGAGCATGTTGTGACAAATATCAGTTAGGTGTGCCTTTGTGCCAGACAATTGAAACAGAGGTCATTTATTCTTTATTCATTCGACAAATGCTTAGTGTGTGCCCAGCACCTTGCTAGCTATTAGGAGATACCAAAATAAAGAGCCTATTGTCAGGGACACAAAGGTAAGTTCATAAGAGAAGCATGAAGTGCTATCAGATCAAAGAAGGGAGAGATCACTTCTTGCTGGACAATCAGGAAAAGCTTCCTAGAGAAGGAAGCATTTGAGCTGTGCCTTAAACCAGGAGAAATCTAAAATAAAAACTAATTGGAAAGACAGAGGAAGTCTTCACATTCACTTATCCTCTCTATTTGATTATGAAATATTCATTACCACATTCCACATTTTACAATTCATTTCATCTAGGCCAGGAAATGGCATTTTTTTCCTCCCTCATGACAACCTCATATGTTAAGCAGTAATAAGATGTTTTCTCCTCCAGCTCATTTTACAGATGAAAAGACTGAGGCAAATAGGGTTAAGTGACTTGCTCAGGGTCACACAGCTAATAAGTGTCTGAGGCCAGATTTGAACTCAGGAAGATGAGTCTTCCTGACTCCAGGCCTGGCACTTTATCCACTGCACCCACTTACCTACACGAGTCATGGGCTTCCTACTTCTAACCATTGTTGGAAAAACAGGGGTAACAATTATTCAAATTTCTCTAACATTTACAGATTTATACACCATGAAGTAACCAGATAATAACATATCTCTTTTTTTACAGAACAAAGATTTGAGGAACAGAAAGGGAAATAATTAGGACCAAGGGGAAGAAGTCACCAAGGAAATTTCAAGTCAATATTTAAGACTTGCTTAGGTCACACAGGTAGAAAACAGGGAGACTGGGATGTAAAGCAGGTCTCCCAACTTCTGGACTGGACCAACACTTCCTGTTATACTGTGATGTTCTCACTTTAGACTGTTCAGAAAGCCCTCCTCCTGAGCCACCATGGATTCTACAACAGAACCTCCACTGCAAAACTGGCAGAGCAAGAACCATATATGGTGATGGTTACTGCCCTTTGTTCTATAAGAAGACCCAAATAACACCACTACGTTGGGGTCAACACACAGTGTGTCCAACTACGGCTGATCAGACCAACTGAAGCTTGGAAAACTCTAGCATAGGTCAGGCACAAATAGTCCATATAAACATCTGGAATGAAGATGTCTCTAAATTTGTGCATCTCAGGTGTCTTTTGAGCTATTACAGTTCTGCTTTGCTTTATAGCATAGCTCCATCTTTGATGCAGGCATGTCATGCTGCGTAGCTCTGTGTCAGTATCTCCCATGTCTCATAAATGATTGCAAATTTCTTCAGAGAGACCTTGAGAAGGTCCATGTAATGCTTCTTCTGACCTTCCTGTGAGTATCTGCCTTGTAAGAGTTCTCCACAAAACAGTCTTTTAGGCAAAAGAATGTTTGGCATATGAACACAGCCAGTCCATCAGAGTTGTGCTTTGTGCTGTAGAGTTTGAAAGTTTGGCAATTCACCTTGAGAAAGGACCTCAGTGTCCAAAACCTTATCTTGCTAGGTGATCTTCAGAATCTTCCTAAGACAATTCAAACTGAAGTGATTCAGTTTCCTGGCATGATGCTGGTATACTGTCCAGGTCTGACAGGCATCCAATAATGAGGTCAGCACAAAGGCTCTGTAAACCTTCAATTTGGTAAGCATACTTTCTTTCTCACACTTTCCTTTGCAACAAACATTAAGCTAACTCTGGCAATGCATGTGTCAACATCATCATATGTGTATACATACCTGGAAAGTATGCTGTCAATGAAAATGAACTTATCCACAGCATTCAAAATTTCTCCATTTGCTGTAACTAATGGTTCCACATATGAATGGTATGGGGCTGACTGATGGAGAACTTCTGTTTTCTTGGTTTTAATTATCTTCCCAAAATTAGCACAAGTAGCAGAAAATTGATACATACTTCATTGCATCTCAGCCTCAGAGGTTGCATTGAGTGCACAATCATCTATAAACAAAATGTCATGCATGAACTCTCCCTCTACTTTGGTCTTGGCTTGAAGCCTTTGCAACTTAAATAATTTGCCATCAGTGCAATAGCTGACCTAAATGTCACTTTTGTCCTCATTGGAAGCATTCTAAAACATCACTGAAAATATCATGCTAAAAAGCATGGTAGCAAGCACAGGGCCCTGTTTCACTCCACTGGTGACTGGGAAACCTTGAGAGCATAATCTATTATCCAGAACCCATGGAAGCATGCCATTGTAAAACTGATATATAATACTGATAAACTTCTCTGGGCAATCAAATTTTGCATAAGCCTTCATGACTGACAGAATCAGAGGACTGATCAGATTGATGAACATTGTGTACAGCCCCTATTCTGTTCCTTGCATTTCTCCTGGAATTGTTTAGCAACAAAAGCTAAATTGACCATTCCTCAGCCCTTTGTGAAACCACATTGCCTTTCACATAGATGATTGTCTTCCAGAGGAAGGATCAGTCTATTAAAGAGTACTCTGAAAAGAATCTTGCCAGATATGACTAAGAGATGGACTCTGCTGTAATTATCACAGCACAATATATTTTCTTTACTTTTATGGAGATGGGCAATGAAGGCATCCTTGAAGTCCTGAGAGGTAACCTCCTCTTGCCATATAACCTGAAAGATATCAGCTTTTATATGAGCAATGAACCCCCTGCCTTGTAAATCTCAGCTGGAAAAGAATCACTACTAGGAGCTTTGCCACATGAGAGGAGCCTAATAGCATTCAAAAGCTCTTCTTCAGTTGGAAGGTCAGCAAGAGAGGGATTGACTTTAGCCTGAGGTACATACCTCAGTGACCTCAGAATTGGCTGATGATAGTCTGTTGAGAACACTATGGAAGTGTTCAGTCCATCTCTCCAGGATCACATCCTTATCACTAATCAATGTGGATCCATCAGCACTGAGGTATTAAGATGCACTATAGATCTTTCAGCCCATAAATAACCTTGAGAGCATCATAAAAACACTTTGGATTGTTACTATCAGAGTAAAATTGAATTTCACCTGCCTTCTTATTGAGCCTGGAATCCTGCATCTCTCTAAGCCTCCCTTGTACTTTACTTTTGATGCAGCTGAACACTGCCTTCTCAGAGCAGAGAATTGTCCTGCTGTAAACCTGTGGAGTTCTCAGTTTTTTGTTTAGCAACTCCTGAATTTCCCCATAATTTTTGTCAAACAAATCTTGTTGCCTGTGAGTGTTCTGGCCCAGATGAGTAA
The DNA here is from genome assembly GCA_028658325.1 of Potorous gilbertii. Classification (NCBI taxonomy): domain Eukaryota; kingdom Metazoa; phylum Chordata; class Mammalia; order Diprotodontia; family Potoroidae; genus Potorous; species Potorous gilbertii. The sequence goes on from JAQQSK010005381.1 coordinate 8,828, forward strand.
ATGCAATGCTGTACACCAAATCTCTGAAAGCTACCCACTCCTTTTTCTGCTCCACTGTCTCCAGTTATGCATTGGCTCAGCTTTCCCTCCAAGTTAGCATGAAACTCATACATTCTGTTGACATTAAGTCTTCTGGTAGTCATCCTGCCTTGGAACTGCCACTTTTGTTAAATGTGAATGTTTGGTTTCTAGAGGATAAATCTATGATCAGTCTAGTGCTCTATGACACATATCACCTTCATTAGTCTCACATATTGTCTTGCCTCTTCTCCTTACAATAACATAGTCTATTAAATGCCAATATTTGCTGCCGGATGCATCCACGAAGTTTTATTGCCTTTAGATAAATGGAAGACAGTGTTAGTAATGGGAAGGTCATGAGATACACAAGTGTTCAGTACAAAGTGCTATTGCTATTTCTGACTCCATTCCTCCCAAGGACTCTCTGATGTGTCTGATAGTCTGTGCCTAAAATCATCAAGAATTACAAGCTTGTTCTATTTTGCCACATTGATGATAAGGGTCTCCAGGTCTTCATGTAGTTTTTCTTTGATCTCATCAGGATCCGTTATGATGGTGGCATTGCACTTTTCTGCAAGTGGCAATTACTTTGTCATGAGCCTGCTGTTCACTCCTCTGAGGAGGCATACATGCTTAGATAGTTACTAGATTAGTTTTGATTGAAAACCTACACCAACTTTACAAAGCTCCCCATTACCACAGCCACTCCAGACAGCCATTTATACAGCTCTGACTTCAGTAAGCTGGCCTTCATTTGCCAGCCATGTTTCACTCAGGGCCACTAACTGGACATTGTACCTACTGAGTTCTCTAACAAGAGCTGTTCATCTTTCAGATCTACTGGATTTTGTGTTGTCCATAGGTATGTACGCATTCCATGTACCAATGGTGACTAGAACCATTTTCGCAAAAGGTTTTGTATTATTTTGTGTTCTGACTGCAACTGACCTGTCCAGCATGGTAAGGTTTGGTGAGGTAGTCAACTTTTAGTGTACCTTTTATAGCCCCTTCCTCATGCCAGGAGGTGAACAATGAGGTCCTCAGGAAATAAACAATACCGCTCAGAATCCAGGGGCTGCTGAATCTCACTGTTGCTTCAGTTCAGTGAGACAATGGCCCTATGGCCTGAGGCACCTGCGTGCAGAGTTGTGACTACAGCTTCCAGTGTATCCGTACTTGGTACTTCATCACTAGCCAATTGACACTGAGATAGGCGAAAATGGTAAAATGGTATGGGTGACATCTTTTGACTCACGCACAAACTGAATATAAGTGAGTCAAAGTTGCACAAAGTCATTGGCCTCACTCTCTCCCAGAGTCATTAAAGTCCAATGGCAAGATGAAAATCAAGACAACTGGCAATGGCTTGAGATGCAATGGACAACCTTGGCATCCACAATATGTAACCAAGCTCTAAGTACGCCACAGTGCTTGCTTCCCATTTCCTTCATGGCCCATTGTAACACTGTGAACATATTATTCACATCTACTCATTCCACCAGTAGAAGTCTTCACATTCTTGGAGTAGACACCCCCCTAACTCACTGATAGGTTTGGGGCCTTTCGGTTACCCTCAACCTAGTTTGGCCTATCTGTGAAAACAGTTAACCAGGGTTTGCCCACTGCACATGCTACAGCTCTTTGAAGCCACAGGAGAGAGTTGGGTGAATCAAGTGAATGCCAAAGGTGGATAAGCAGCCCTGAAAAGGGCTCGACAAACCCTGAACATTCATATACCCCACTACACGCAATGACAGTGAATGGGACCTGTCTTGTCTCATCCCTGGGGTCCATCTCTACATAAAATTCTCTGATAAGATTCTGACTGATGAAAATATTTTCATACTGTCCATGCGGGCATAGGATCATAGAACCTAGAGTTGGAAAGGATCATCCAGTTTCATTTTACAGATAAGGAAAGGGGCAGAAAAGGGAAGCAACCAAAGTCACACAGTAAGAAGTCGAACCATAGTTCTGTCCTAGTTCATCTGACACCCAATCCAGGGCTCCAAACCAGGACAGACTCTTATTCTAGGAGAGCAGGGAGATTCTTTGCCTTCTCCAAGGACTCAGTAAGGTCATCAATCTTTCCCTTTCACATCTGTTTAATATCACCATCCTTCCTGGAGATGTTCTTCAATTCCTATCTATCATAATCAATCCACTAAGCTGACAGACTCCATATGACTCCCTAGAGAAAACTGTGGATTGCTTTTTTTTTCCCTCTTTTACAATCAAGTTTTCCTTTGCTTTGTGCTACTTTCAGGAGATAAAATTGCTCACTAATACTAAAATCCTTATAGTGGATTTTCTTCTATCATACCTCACTGAAAGAACATTAGATTTGGGATCATAAAACCTGAGTTCAAATCCAAGTTCTGCTATTTACTCCCTTTTTAAAGTTGAGAAAAATCAAATTACCTCTTTGGGGCTCAATTTTTAAATCTCTAACATGAAAGAGTTGCATCAGAGACCTCTGAGGTCCTTTATCTATGTCCTGTATGCTATCCAGTCCTATATTTATGATCATGTCTGTGATGAGATGATTTTTAAAGCCTGTTCCAGGTATAAAGCCTATGATGTTAATAAGCTTTTATTAAACACCTGCTTTGTCCAAGGATGAACCTATCTTCTATATTACAAGGGAGATAGAGAAAGGAGATGATGTCATCTTTGACTTTCAGGTATTTTCAATTTAGTTTGTAGAATAAGAATCTTACATCTGAAAGAATTAGAAAACCTAAGATATGCTATGACTATATTATAATATATATTATAATATAAAAGTATATATAATATACTATTGCATGACAGAGATTGTCAGTGTTTTAGGAGTTCACAAGAAAGAAGAACAGAGTTCCATTTGGCTCCAGACACAGAAGTAGGGCCAAAGGGAAGAAATTACTGAGGCTTTCTTCAAGTCAAAAAATTTAGGAGATCTGCTAAGGATCAAAGTTGTCTAACAATGGAGTGGGTTTCCAAATATGGTAGTAAGCCGTCACTAGAGATGTCCAAAGAGAGGCCAGATCACCACGTAACCTGGTTCTCTAAAAAAACAACAACAACAAATTCCTCCACTGGAGAGTTCAGATTGAATGACCTCGAAAATTTCTTCAAACTCTGAGATTTTATGATTCTTGGCCCTAGTGACTAGAATGATAGTATAGCAGATCTGGAGGGGGCCTCAGAACGTTGGCCTTAGAATGTCAGAGTTGGAAGGGATCTTCGAGAGAAGAATGTTTCAACTGGAAGGGACCAAAGAACAGAGGATAGAGAATGCCAGACTGGACAGTCCTGTAAGATAGCAGAATTAGAGAACTTCAGAGTTGGAATGGACTTGGGAGTCATTGAGTTTGAAAGAGATTTCCTGATCCTTCCCCAACTTCCAGTCCATTCTTACCTGCAAACCAAATTATCCTCCTCATCCTTCTGCTTGATAAAATCTAAGTCTAAATGTTTATTCTCGGGAATTAAACTCTTCTTCTACCAGCCTCCTTGTAGACTGGAGCAAGTCAGACTGCAGAGCAGAAGCACACAGAGCTGGGAGAATCATTTGATGTTGCTATCATAATTGATGTTTTTCAAATGGGTGAGAGTGAACACCAATTTGCCCTTATTCCTTCAACTCTAAAAATCAGGAAGTCACTGATTTTTATCTCTGGAAGCTTTGTTGTTTTTGTTTCCCCATGTCACCCATTTAAGACCATATTTCTTATCCCATTCAATCACATACCAGTACATACTGGCCTATCCAGCCTAGGCAATCTTGGACCTTGGCTACTACCTGCCCCAGCTCCAAACCCCACTCCCCGCCCCCACCCACACACACACTTATACATTTTCACCTCTTGTTCTTGCTCTAGCAATAATAAGAGGGTCAATATTGCCATGGCTACCAAAAAGAGCATGACAGTCATTGCCTAGCAGCTTACAACTATACTTATCTAGTCTTCCACTCCCTCGTGTACATGTCCTTTATTAGAATGTAAGTTCCTTGAGTGTAGGAATTGTATTCCCAGAACCCAGCACAGTGACAGGAATGAAGTAGATACTTACTGAATGTTTTTTGAATGATTGCCCTCCAGGCCCTAAACGCCCTTGATTGCTTGGTGTTTGTGTACTGGTAATTCTACTCCAGGCATCAAGAACCTGGGAACTCAGGCAAGGCTCTGGACCACCATGGACATTGGTTGTTTTATCTGTGAAATGGGAGTGATAATATCTGCTGATAGGCTGTGGGTTGAACCAGATAATACCTTGAGGTCCTTTCCACTTCTAAAACTGATAATATTGCCACACTGTGACACAGCTGAGAGAATGATATAATGAGCAACAGATTTGGGGTGACTGAGACAGCTTTTCTGCTCCTTCCACCTACACTCCTTCAAATTCCCTTGTGTGACCCTTTTCCCTTTAAAGTTGGCCCCCATAATATTGCTTGTGGGCTAGCTAGGTGGCACAGTGCATAGAGTTCCAAGCCTGCAGAACAAAAAGATTCATCTTCATGAATTCAAATCTGGTTTCAGACACTTAGTAGCTGTGTGACCCTGGGTAAATCACTTAATACTATTTGCCTCTGTTTTGGGGGTTTTTTTTCCCAATCTGGAAAATGAGCTATAGTAGGAAATGGCAAACCACTCCAGTGTCTTGACCAAGAAAACTCTAAATAGGGTCCCAAAAAGTCAGACATGATAAAAGCAACTAAATGACAACAAAAATCTCACTGTACAAGGTTACACCTGATCATGGCATGAAAGTGACCCTGGTGTCCCAGACAAAACACTGGCAAAAAGCCAACCCAGGAAGCTGCTACCAAACTGGAAAGATTTCAAGCACATAGCCTCTTATGAACTGAGTCTTCTGTTCAGACTCCCTAGCATCCAGCATAGGGTACTGAAATAGAAGGTGAGTAATACATGTTTGCTGACTGAATGAATGAGCAAATCAGCAGCAGTTTACCTTCCTAATGACAAAGATTTGGCATATAACTTTTTAAAAATTTATTTATTTTAAGTTTTCAACATTCATTTCCACAAAATTTTGAGTTCCAAATTTTCTCCCTTTCTCTCCCCTTCCTCCACCCCAAAATGCTGAGAATACTAATTACCCCTAACACCAATCTGCCCTTCCTTCTAACATCCCTCCTTTCCCTTATCCCCACCTTCTCTTCTGTCCTGTAGGACAAGATAAATTTCTATACCCCATTACCTGTATTTCTTATTTCCCAATTGTATGCAAGAATAATACTCAACACTCATTCCTAAAACTCTGAGTTCCAACTTCTCCTTTCTCCTTCCCCATCCATCTCCACTGAGAAGGCAAGCAATTCAATTTAGGCTATATATGTGTAGTTTTGCAAATGACTTGCATAATAGTCATGTTGTGTAAGACTAACTATATTTCCCTCCATCCTATTCTGCCCCCCATGTCTTCTATTCTCTCCTTTGACCTTGTCCCTCCCCAAAAGTGTTGAATTCTAATTACTCCCTCCTCCCATTGCCCTCCCTTCCATCATCCCCCCCGCTGCTTATTCCTTTCTCCCCCACTTTCCTGTATTGTAAAATAGGGTTTCTACCAAAATGAGTATGCATTTTATTCCTTCCTTGAGTCAAATGTGATGAGAGTAAACTTCATATTTTCCGTCACCTCCCCGCTTTTTCCCTCCATAGAAAAGTCTTTTTCTTGCCTCTTTTATGAGAAATGATTTGCCCCATTTCATTTCTCCCTTTCTCCTCCCAATACATTCCTCTTTCACCCCTTAATTTCATTTTTTTAGATATGATCCCATTCTATTCAATTCACTCTGTGCTCTGTGTGTGTGTGTGTATGTAATCCCACCAACTACCCAGAGACTGAACAAAGTTTAAAGAGTTACAAATACAAATACAGTCTTTCCATGTAGGAATGTAAACAGTTGAACTTTGGTAAGTTCCTTATGATTTCTCCTTGCTGTTTACCTTTTCATGCTTCTTTTCATTCTTGTGTTTGAAAGTCAAATTTTCTTTTCAGCTCTGGTCTTTTCATCAGGAATGCTTGAAAGTCCTCTATTTCATTGAATGACCATATTTTCCCCTGAAGTATTATAC
>JAQQSK010005382.1:0-14933 GCA_028658325.1 Potorous gilbertii
GCCTAGATGCTAATATGTGTTCCCACCCCTCCTGGGGCTCCTCTCCTGGTACTGAGGCTTGCCTGGGTCCTAGTGCAAGTTTTCCCTGCCCTGGGTCCTCTGTCCTTCTGGTTTGCCTCTGCCACCATAGGAGGAATCCCCCTTAGCTATTTTCCTGGTCTCAGGTGTTATGAGACTACTGGCCTCCTTCTGCTGTTTCTGCTGATCTGGGATTTTTCTGGGGAAATATTTTATGATTCTTTCACAGTCATCAAGGGAGGAGGAGAGAGCATTTACTGATCACTCCGCCATCCTGGCTCCCGGAAGTTGAGGTAGATGACTTACCGAAGTTTGATCTTTGGGCTGAAGGTCTCAGGAGCTGCTGCGCTGATATCTGGCGCTTGGTGGCTCTCACTGACTGGGTTCAGCTTGTCTCCCGCCCTCGGTGCAGCTCCTTGGTTCCGCCCGCCGCTCAGGTTTCTCGGGTCCCCTCTGCTCTGCTGCGCTGGCTGCGCTGCGCTGTGCACTGTGGGCTCACGCGGAACAGACCCTTCCCGTGGACCCTCCAGTCCAACCTGAGCTCCGAATCTGTCACCTTCTGTCTCCCACTTGATCCCGCACCTCCAGAATTCGGTCAGATTCTCCTTTCAGAGGTACCTGAAGTTGTTTGTCTGAGAGCTTAGGTGAGTCGTTGCTCTCACTCCGCCATCTTGGCTCTGCCCCCCCATCCCCATAGCTTTAATTTCTTCCTCTGAAAACTGCCTGGTCATATCCTTTGACCATTTATCAATTGGAGAATGGCTTGTATTTTTATACATTTGACTCAGTTCTCTATGTATTCTAGAAATGAGGCCTTTATCACAGACACTAGCTGCAAAAATTATTTCAAAGTTTTCTGCGTCTCTCTGAATCTTGGTTGCATTGGGTTTGGTTGTGCTAAAACTTTTCAGTTTAATGTAATCAAAATTTTCCACCTTACACTTCATAATGCTTTCTATCTCTTCTTTAGTCAAAAATTCTCTTCTCCATAGATCTGATAAATACACTATTCCTTGCTCCTCCAATTTTCCATAGTATCAATCTTTATATCTAGATCATGTACCCATTTGGACTTTATTCTTGTGTACAGTGTCAGATATTGGTCTGTGCCTAGTTTCCACCACATCATTATCCAGTTTTCCCAGCAATTTTTGTCGACCAGTGAGTTCTTATCCCAGAAGCTGGGGTCCTTGGGTTTATCAAACAGTAGATAGCTATATTCATTGACTACTGTGCCTCGAGTACTAACCTATTCCACTTGTCTACCCTTTTGTTTCTTAGCCAGTACCCAGTGGTTTTGATAATTGCTGCTTTATAATACAATTTGAGATCTGGTGGAGCTAGGTCACCTTCTCTAGCATTTCTTTTCATTAGTCTCTTTGATATTCTGGATCTTTTTTTCTTCCAGATGAATTTTGATATTATATTATCCAGCTCTAGGAAATAATTATCTGATAGCTTGATTGTTATGGCACTAAATAAGTAAAGTGATTTAGATGGAATTGTCATTTTTATTATATTGGTTCGGCTTACCCACAAGCAACTGATGTTTTTCCACTAAGTTAGATCTGACTTTATTTGGGCAAGTGTCTTGTAATTGTGTTCATATAGTCCCTGGGTTTGTTTTGTCAGGTAAACTCCCAAATATTTTATAGTGTCTACCCTAGCTTTAAATGGGATTTCTCCTTATGTTTCTTGCTGTTGGACTTTGTTAGTAACATATAAAAATGCAGAAGATTTGTGCAGGTATATTTTATAAGCTGCAGCTTTACCAGAGTTTTGTATTATTTCAAGTAGTTTTTTAATTGAATATCTAGGATTCTCTAAGTATATCATCATGTCTTCTGCAAAGAGTGATAACTTAGTCTCTTCTTTGCCTATTCTAATTCCTTCAATTTCTTTATCTTGTCTAATTGCTACAGTTAACATTTCTAGTACCTTTGAGTAATAGTGATAATAAACATCCTTGTTTCACCCCTGATCTTATTGGGAATGCTAACTAACTTATCTAACTTATCTCCATTGCATATAATGCTTGCTGAAGGTTTTAGGTAGATGCTGTTAATTATTTTATGGAAAGTTCCCTTTATTCCTATGTTCTCCAGTGTTTTTAATAGGAATGGGTGTTGTATTTTTTCAAAAGCTTTTTCTGCATCTATTGAGATAATCGCGTGGTTTCTGTTAGCTTTGTTGCTGATATGATTGATAATGCTAATAGTTTTCCTTATACTGAACCAGCCCTGCATTCCTAGTATGAATCCTACCTGATTACAATGTATTATTCTCATGATAGGTTGCTGTATTCTTTTGTTAAAATCTTATTTAAATTTTTTGCATCTATATTCATTAGAGAAATTGTTGTATAATTTTCTTTCTCTGTTTTGGCTCTTCCTAGTTTAGGTATCAAATCCATATTTGTATCATAAAAAGAATTTTGGAGGACTCCTTCCCCAATTTTCAAAAATAGTCTATATAATATTGGAATTAACTGTTCTGTAAATGTTTGATAGAATTCACTTGTAAATCCATCTGGCCCTGGAGATTTTTCCTATGGCTCGTTCAACTTCTTTTTCTGAGATGGGGTTGTTTAAATATTCAAATTCCTCTTCTGTTAATCTGAGCAACTTGTATTTTTTTCAAATACTCATCCATCTCAATTAGGTTGTCAAATTTATGGTCATAAAGGTGGGCAAAGTAATGTCTAATTATTGTTTTAATTTCTGCCTCATTGGAGGTGAGTTCACCCCTTTCATTTTTTATGGTGGTAATTTGATTTTCTACTTTCTTTTTTTTTTAATCAAATTGACCAAAGGTTTGTCAATTGTATTAGTTTTTTCATAAAATCAACTATTAGTTTTATTTATTAGTTCAATAATTTTAATTTCAATTTTATTAATCTCTTCTTCGGTTTTCAGTTTTTTAATTTGGTATTTACTTGGGGATTTTCAATTTGTTCTTTTTTGAACTTTTTCAGCTGCATGCTCAAGTCATTGATCTCCTCTTTCTCTATTTTATTCATGTAGGCATTCAAAGATAAAAAACTACCCCTAAGAACTTCTTTTGCAATATCCTATAAGATTTGGTAGGTTGTCTCATTATTGTCATTCTCTTGAACGAAATTTTTGATTGTTTCTATGTTGCAGTTTAACCCATTTCTTCTTTAGGATTAGATTATTTCCAATTTATCTTTCCATGGTCTTTTATTATATATAATTTTTATTGCATTATGATCTGTGAAGGATGCATTGACTATCTGCTTTTCTGCACTGGACTGTGAGGTTTTTATGCCCTAGAACATGGTCAGTTTTTGTATATGTGCCATGTACCACGAGAGAAAGATATATTCCTTTCTATCCCCGTTCAATCTTCTCCAGAGAGCTATCATATCTACCTTATCCAGAGTTTTATTTACCTCCTGAACTTTTTTCTTGTTCATTTTGAGGTTAGATTTATCAAGTTCAGAGAGGGGGAGGTTAAGGTCCCCCACTAGTATGGTTTTGCTGTCTATTTCTTCCTAGCACTCCCCCAAAATTTCTTCTAAGTATTTGGATGCTATACCACTTGGAGCATACATGTTTAGTAATGATATTGCTTCATTGTCTGTGGTGCCTTTTAGCAGGATATAGTTTCCTTCCTTATCTCTTTGGATTAGTTCTATTGCTGCTTTTGCTTTGTCTTGACATTAGGATTGCTATCCCTGTTTTTCTTACATCAGCTGAAGCACAATATATTCTACTCCCATCTTTTACCTTTACCCTTTGTGTATTCCCTCTTTCAAATATGTTTCTTGTAAACAACATATTGTTGGATTATGACTTTTAATCCATTCTACTATCAGTCTCCATTTTATGGGAAAGTTCATTCCATTCACATGAACAGTTATGATTATAATCTGTGTCTTTCCCCCTATCCTCTTTCCCACCATTTGTGCTTTTAGTTCTCCTGTCTCCCTTCCCCTCCTCAGTAGAGTTTTCACTTTTGACCACCACCTTCCACAGTCTTCCCTTCCTTCTTTCAGCCCCCCTCCCTTTTATTCCCCTTTACCCTTACTACTTCTTCCCTCCATTTTAGCTTCTCCTTCCCTTTCTTCCCCCTTCCTGTCCTACTGCCTTTAGAGCTAGTTAGATTTATATGCTAAATTAAGTTTATTGTTCCCTTCTTGAACCAAATCTGATGAGAGTACCTCTCAAACAATGCTCATCTCCCTCCCCCTTTCCCTCTACTATAATTTTGTACATCTTCCTGTGATGTGATTTACCATTTTCTCCTTCCTCCTTTTCACATCTCCTGTTACAATTCCTTCATATGTTTAAATCACATTTTATCATGACATCATTTACTTTATACCTGTTCCCTCTATGTATATCCCTTTTATATTTCATAATATATGTACAACTCTCAATATTAACAAGCATAATCTTCCCTTATAAGGAGGTAAATAGTTTGCCCAAATTGAGTAGCAAGTTTTTCTTTTCCCCTTTTTACCTTTTTATGCCTCTCTTGAGACCTGCGTTTGAAGATCAGATTTTCTATTGAGTTCTGGACTTTTTGTCAGGAAGGTCTAGAAATCCCTAATTTCGTTGAATGTCCATCTCCTTGCCTGAAATATTATGCTGAACTTTGCTGGGTTGTAGTCCCAGCTCCTTTCCCTTACAGAATATCATATTCCAATTCATTAGATGTTTTAATGTAGAAGGTGCAAGGTCCTGTGTGATTCTGACTGTAGCTCCTCGATATTTGCATGGTTTGCTTCTTGCTGTCTGCAGTATTTTGTCCTTCACTTGATAGTTCTGGAATTTGGCAACAATATTTCTTGGGTCTTTTAGTTTGAGATTCCTTTATGGAGGTGAATTTTGGATTCTTTTGATGACTTCTTTGCCCTCTGGATCTAACAATTTTGGGCAATTTTCCTTGATGATTTCTTGGAATATATTGTTCAGACTCCTTTTTTCATCATGGCTTTCTCATAGGCCACTAATTCTTAAATTTTCTCTCCTGGATCTATTTTCCAGGTCAGTTGTTTTTCCAGTTAGATATTTTGCATTTTCTTCTATCTTTTTATTCTTTAGATTTTGTTTGACTGATTCTTAATGTCTCATAGAGTCATTAGCTTCTACTTGCCCAATTCTAATTTTTATCAAACTGTTTTCTTCAGTTAGCTTTCACATCTCCTTTTCCATCTGTCCAATTATTCCTTTTAAGGAATTATTTTCTCCTGTTAGCTTTTTTACTTCCTTTTCCATTTGTTCAATTTTCCTTTTTAAGTAGGTGTTCTCTTCATATAATTCTTTTTTCATACTTTTAAAATCATTGGCCAGTTCTTCTTCTATTTCCTTCTTCAGCTGTTCTAGGAGAGCTGTTTGTGCCTGCGAGCAGGTCACAGTACCTTCTGAAGTTTCAGATGAGAGTACAGTCTCACTACCTACCTCATTGGTGTTCTTCTTTTGGTCCTTGTCCCCATAGAAAGATTCTATGTTTTTTGCACCCTTGCTTTGCTTTTTCTTGCTCATGATGGTGATTGTGTATTGTTTCCTCTTGTTCTTTCAGTTAGAAGCTGCAGAACTTGGTGTTGAGCTGACTGATGTTAAAAAGCTAAAAGCAAGTGCCTTTTTATCTTTTAGTTTTGTGTTTCCCAGAGCAGACCTGGGGCTCGTTTGTTAAGTGTGGGGGAGGGGTGGAGATCTCCTCAGTTGAACTGAGGCAAAGGCAAGCTCAGTACTTAGTGATCCTGGATGCTCTATTGTCTTCCTGTTTCCCCTGGAGCACTGAGGCACATCTGGGTCCTAGTATGAATTTCTACCACACTGGGGCCCCTCTCCTGGTTTTCCTCTGTCACAGTAAGAAAAAGCCCCCTCAGTGATTTTCCTAGCCTCAGGTGCTACGAGACTGTTTGTCCCTTCTGTTGATTCCACTGATCCAGGATTTTTCTAGGGAAATACTTTATGGTTCTTTTGAGGTCAACAAGGGGAGGAGGAGAGAGCATTTGCCAATCACTGCCATTTTGGCTCCTGGAAGTTCAAGTAGGGGATTTACAGATGTTTAATCTACGGGCTGATAGTCTCAGGAGCTGCTGGGGCTGATATCTGGGGCTCAGTGACTGTCACTCACTTGGCTACGCTGGTCTCCCCCTGGGCTGGTACTCTGCTGTTCCACTGTGTTGTTGCTGCCTCAGGCCACCCTAGGGGTTTCCTGCTCAGCCAGCAGGACTCGATGCACTGTGTACTGTGGGCTCACCCCCATGGAACAGATCCTTCCCATTGACCTTGCAGTCTGTCCTGGGCTGTGAATCTGCCACAGTCTATCTCCTATTGGATTCTTCACCTCCAAAATTTGTTCAGATTCTCTTTTTAGAGGTATCTGAAGGAGTTTGTCTAAGAGCTTAGGTGAGTCATTGCTCTCACTCCCCCATCTTGGCTCCACCCCCGCCCCCCCAGTGCAGTTGATTTTTGAGAGTTTATTTTATAGTCTGCAAATTTACTGGAATTCTTAATTCCCTCAGTATTTTTGCTGATTCCATAGGATTTTCCAAATATACCATCATGCCATCAGCAAATAGCATTAGTTTTATCCACTCTTTATCTTTTTGCTTTTAATTCTTTCTTGTCTTATTGCCATTGCTAGCTTTTTCAGAACCATATCACAGAAAAATCAAGAGATTGTGTGTCCTTAAAGTTTCACGTCCACATTCTTTTTGGAAAAGGTTCTAGAGAATTTTCTTTGCATATGACGCTTGCTTTTGATTTTAGACAGATCTTTTATGATATCAAAAAGATCCCTCTTTGCCTAACTTGTCTAAGATTTTTTTTTATTTTGCATAAATGAATGTAGCACTTTGTCCCAGGCTTTTTCTGCATGTCGTTATATAATAATGTGATTATAGATGTTTTTGTTTTAAATATGATTAAATATGCTGATTTGTTTCTTAATTAACTGTCCTGACATCCCTATTATAAATCCCACTTGGGTCAAAATAAAAGACTTCTTAGATAAATCTTTGTAGTCTGTTAAACAAACTAAATATATTTGCATAAAATTTATACAAAATTTTTGAGCCAATATTCATTGATAATTTTGACCTATAGTTTTCCTTCTGTGTTTATGGTTCCCTGATTTAGGTGTTTGTCTCATAAAAAGATTCTGATAGGGTGCTTTCTTTCCCAGGTTTTGAGAATAATTTGTGTAGTATGAGTGCAATTTATTCTTTAAAAGTTTTATAAGATTCACTGTGATTGCATCAGAACCAAGACTATTTCTCTATGGTAGTTCCTTTAGTATTAGTTTTATTTCCTTTTTGAAATTGGTTCTTGAATAATCTCTTTCTAGTCTTCTAATAGGCTGAGTTATATTTTTGAAGATTTTTCTCTTTCTTTTTTTAGTCTCAAATTTGTTAGCATATAACTGTACATAATGTATTCTGATTATTCTTTGCATTTCTTCTAGTTTTGTTGTGATTTCAGCTGGATCATTTGCTGTTTTAGTGATTTGATTTACTACCTTGTTTTTAATAAGATTAGCTAAAGGTTTATCAATTAGTCTTTTCAAAAAACTAGCCTTTAGTTTTATTTATTATATCTATGGGATTTTTATTTTCCATTGTGTCTTTTTCTCCCTTAATTTTCTAATATATTTCTTTTGACATTTATTTTATGCTTATTTATTTTTTGACTTTCTAATTTTTAAAATGCATATTCAGTTCATTAATTCTCTCTTTTTCAATTTTGTTAATATAATTGTGTATGAGTATGATTTTTCCACTGAAGACTACTTTAGATGCATCCCAGAAATTATGTTTTCTGTCATTATAATTTTCTTTCACATAATTATTAATAGTTTTTATGATTTTTCTTTGGCCCACTTATAGTTTAGGATTTTATTTTTAAACCCTTATAGATACCCACGCTCCAAACTGCAGAATTTTGCTGAGGTCTTGATAGCTAAAATCTTGAAAAAATTCTGTGCTACAAAAAATCTCTTCAGAGTATTGGAGGAAGCAGAGAAAGGGGCAGAACACACATATGGGCCTGAAAGAAGCTGAACACCACACCTTGACCACCTCCTCCTCCCAGAGCCTCAGATGTACAGAAATCACCCCAAATTACCATAGCACCAGAGAATCAGCCCTATGTTCAGCCAGGTCAGAGAAGTGGGACAGGAACCAAGTGGGGAGCTATGTTGCAACCCACTAAAACTAAGGGAAAGAGTTCAACATCTAGTTGGAGTAAGTATTGCTTCCCCAAAATTCACCCAGAACAGAATTGGGAGCTGTGAATTTTCCAATATTGAAGGAGGTTGAGACACTTTGAGATCCATTACCTCCTCAACCCCTTCCCAGCATAACCACCATCAGAGAGAAGGGAGTCAGAAAATGAGCAATAGGGAAAAATAATGTGGGGAAAGGCTGAAATTACCAAAGAACTCAGACAGAATAAAACTCAAAGACCTTGATCATAAGCAGATAAGGAAATATTGAAAATTTCAACAACAGAAGAAAATTGGGCTTCTGGATCTAGTAAATGACATCAGCTACATAGGTCTAAATACTGCAACACAAAGCAACATGATCCTTCAGAGAAGAATACGGAACTTCAACACACTGTTCCTAAGTGATTTAAAATGGAAATGAGAATTTTGAGAGCAGAATTTATTGCGTATGCATCAAAAAATAATTAGCAAAATAGAAAAATTGGAATTTTTGATGGTAAATCATATAAAAAAAGAGGACTGCTGATTGAGAATGCAAACACACAGATGTGAATAACAATCTAGAAGAAAAGAAGGTAAAAGTAATATTAATGTAATAATATTAAAAGAGTAATAACAATAGTATTAAATTAATATTACCTTAATTAACAATAAGATTAAAAGAAAAGAAGTTGTTTATTCAAGCAAAACATATAGATCTTAAAGACAAGATGTATAAAGATAATCTAAGAATTACTTGTCTCCCAGAAGAATACAAAGAGTAAAAAATCTGAACACCACTATGAAAGAAATAATACAAAACTTTCCCAAACTTTTGAACTTAGAAAAAAAATGCAAATTGAAAGAACTCGCAGATCTCTTCCGGAAAAATAGACAAATAAACAAACAAAAAAGTCTGCAAATTTCAAGACACATAGTAATTAAATTTAACAATTCGGTTAAAAAACAACAAATTCTGCAATCACTAGGAAAAATGACCGTACAAATACAAAGGACATGAAATTTGATTAACACAAGACTATTATGCACCCACCAGAAAATGAAGAATGGAATGGAATAATACGTATCAAAGAGCAGTGGAGTTCACGGTACAGCCCAGGGTAAACTATACCATATATCTAAGTTTAACCATACATGAAAAAAGATGAATATTCAGTATTAACAGAGGCATTGACAACATTCTTAGAAAGAAAATCCTCTCAAATGAGATTATTTACCTCTTGAGCAACCCATACAATATTAAAACAAGAGGGATAAATAGATGCATCAGTCAAAGACAGTCATAGCAACAGAGTGATAGCAGAGAGACCAAGTAGAGATCCCTTTCTAAGT
Organism: Potorous gilbertii; assembly: GCA_028658325.1. Classification (NCBI taxonomy): domain Eukaryota; kingdom Metazoa; phylum Chordata; class Mammalia; order Diprotodontia; family Potoroidae; genus Potorous; species Potorous gilbertii. Next base: position 9,553 of record JAQQSK010005382.1, read on the forward strand.
GTTCACAAGAAGACTAACCTGAAGGTATACGGACAGTACTTCCTAGCACCTGCCTACAAGTGAAGCAATGTTTTATTTTATTTTGCTTTTTGTGTGTGGAACTAAATCACAAAGTGGGAGGTTACCCAAAAGTGAGGAGAAGAAGAAAAAGTTGGGAGGAATGTGATATTCTCTCATCAAGTAAAGAACTAGCAGTGAGGGGAAAGTGATTCCTGTGGGCTTTCAGGAATAGAAGATCCTACAGGGGAGTGGGTGGAAAGGAGGAGGGGGAGTATTGAGAAGATGGAAAAAAGGACTGTTAAACTTGTGCCAAAATGCATTTTTCTTTAATGATTTGTTGTAGATGTTTTGCAGTCATTTTCTTTTGGGGTTATGTCTTGATCATTCTCAGCAACATAATAGTTTTTTATGGTATAATTCTTTTTTTTCTTTCTTCCAGTCTACTTCTGACTTTGGACTTATATTAAGTCTGGGCTCTCTGTACTTCTGGAGGAAGGTTCTGGGCTGCAATCTTCTAGAGGGTACAGAGTGTTATGTTATTGCAAGATCCCAGAGGAATTTCAGGCTTGCTACTCTTAGCCTTAGTTGTATCAGAATGCAGGTCAAAGCATACTTTTCCCTTACTTCTTTTGTTTTCCTTGCCTTTATGGTCTGTGTTTTTTTGTAACAAGGCTAATATGGAAATATCTTTTGCATGACCATGCATGTAAACTATATATCAATTGCTTACCTTCTCAAGGAGAGGTGAAGAGAGCAAAAGAATGAGAGAATTTGGAATTCAAACCCTTTAAAAAGTGAATGCTATTTTTCCATGTTGAGAAAAAATAAAATACAAGAAAAAATAAGTGAATTTAGGGTTAGAAATTTAGGGTTAGATGTTGTCTTCATACTTCAGAGAGGCCTGGAAAGACCTATATGAACTGATGCTGAATGAAAGAAGTAGAACCAGGAGAACTTTGTACACAGCAACAACCATGATGTATAAGGAATTTTTTCTGGTAGACTTAGACCTTCATAGATATACAGGGACCTAAAAAATTCCCAATGGACTTTTGAGGCAAAACACTTTCCACATCCAGAGAAAGAACTATGGAATTGGATCACAGATTGAAGCAGACCATTTTCTTTTGTGTTATGTTTTCTTTTGTTTTATGGTTTATCCCATTCATTTTAATTCTTCTCTTCAACATGACTATAGTGAAATTGTATTTAATAGGAATGCATGGGTAGAACCTACATAAGATTGCAAACTGTCTCGGGGAGGGAGTGGGAAGGAGGGGGCAAAGAGGAGGAGAAAGGTAAAAAAATCTAAGATATGTGGAAGTGATTATAGAACACTGCAAACAAATAAAATAATTATGTACAATAAAGATGTCTTCATTCTAAAGCCATCAGCTCTTTCTCTAGAAGTAGATAGCATTTTTCATCATAAGTCCTTAGGAACTGTTTTTGATCGTTGTATTGATGGCAATAGCTAAATTGATCATTGTACGATTTGCTATTTACCGTGTACAATATTCTCCTTGTTCTGCTCACTTGATTTCGCATTAGTTCATTTAAGTCTTCCCACTTTTTTTGAAAGCACTCTATTCATTTCTTATAGCACAGTTGTATCCCATCACAATCATATATCATTATTTGTTTAGCCATTCCCTCTTGTTCAATCATTCCCCAATGGATGGGCACCTTCTCAATTTCCAATTCTTTGCCATCACTAAAAGAGCCGTTAAAATATTTTTGTACCTATACTCCTTTTCCTTTTTCTTGATCTCTTTGGGATACAGGTCTAGTAAAGTTTTATAACACTATAGGCTTATTTCCAAATTGCTCTTCAGAATGGTTGAATCAGTTCATAACTTCATCAAAAATGCATTAATGTTCCAGTTTTTCTGCATCCCTTCTAACAATTATCATTTTCCTTTTCTGTCATATTAGCCAATCTGATAGGCATGAGGTGGTACCACAAGATTTGTTTCAATTTGCATTTCTCTAATCAGTAGTGATTTAGAAGATTTTTGTATATGACTATCAAAAGCTTTGATTTCTTCTCCTGAAAACAGCTTTTCATATTCTTTGACCTTTTATCAATTAGGTAATGACTCATATTCTTATAAATCTGACTCCATTTTCTATATATTTGAGAAATGAATCCTTTATTAGAGAAATGTGTTTCCTTCTTTCCTTCTAATCTTGGATGCACTCTTTTTGTTTGTGCAAAACATAATTAAAATTAACCATTTTATACATGGTAATGCTCTCTATCTCTTGTTTTGTCATAAATTCTTCCCTCATCCGTAGATCTGATGGGGGAATTTTCCATGCTCCCCTAATTTGCTTATGAAATCATGCTTAATTTCTAAATCATGTACCCATTTTCACCTTACCTTCATATGTAGTGTGAGATATTGGGCTATACCTAGTTTCTGTCAAATTGCTTTCCAGTTTTCCTAGCAATTTTTGTAAAATGGTGAGATCTTGTCCCAAAATCTTAGATCTTTGGATTTATCAAAACTACATGGTAATTTCCTATTTTGTATTGTATGTGTAATCTATTATGCTGATCCACCACTCTCTTTCTTAGCCATTTTCAAGTTGTTTTGATGATTACTGCTTTGCAATACACCAATTCTGTTTTTAAGGTGTTATTTTTTCCATATTTTGTACCTCTTTTATTAAGCTCTTAATTGCTTTTTCATACTTTTCTTTCTTTATTTTCATTTCTTTACCTATTTTCCCCTACCTCTCTCATTTGAGTTTAAAAACCATTTTATCTCTTTCAGGAATTTTTATTGGACTTGTGTACAATAATAGCTTTCTTTGAAACTTTGCCTTTAGCTGTTTGACTTCATTGTCTTCTTCTGAGTTTGTGTCTTGATCTTCCCCATCACCACTCTAGCTTTTTATAATCAGGTAATTATTTTTGTTGTTTGCTCACTTTTCTACCCTATTTCTTGATTTGGAACTTTATTTTAATGTTGGGATCTATTCCCAGCATTATAACAGGGGAATTCTGTCTCAAGGTTCAGATACCATTATTTTCAGAGCTAATTCTGGGGTTTTGAAGTTTTAGATGCTTCCAAGGTGATGTGATCTTGGAAAAGTTGTGGTCACTGCTGTCTTAGTGTGCATGTTGGTCCTTATCCAGTAAGGACTCCTGATCCCTTCTGAATACAATCGTTACCATTCCTCAGGATCTTTCTTCCCTTGGGACCACAAGTGACATTGCCTCTCCGGGCTTACTTGACCAAAAGTGCTCCTCTCTACCTTTGAACTATTACCTAGAAGTAAGTAGAGGTAATAGCGTTTCACTACCGATTATTCCCACTACAGGTGTTTTTTCCACTTGGCTCCAGGTCAGCTTCCACCCTTGTATCACAGATTTCTGAGCTCTGAGATCCTATGTCTTGTGTTAGAGGATTATTTCACTCTAACTTTTTGACTCTCCACTCCAGAATTCCATCTGAGGCATTATTTTAAATTGTTTGGAATGAAATTCTATGTGAGGCATTATTTTAAAATTGTTTGGAATGAAATTCTATGTGGGGCATTATTTTAAAATCTTTTTCTAGGAGAACACTGGGAGAGCTTGATTGAGTGCTTCTCTACTTTTCCTTCTTGGTTCTGCCCCCAGAAGTACCTCGTATATTGTTAATACTTATATTCTTTTGACAACTGTTTATTCACATACTTTAGCCATTTATCTTTTGATAAATTACTTTTTCTTATATATTTATGTCACTTCCCTATATATCCTTGATATCAAATCTTTAACATAGATATATTACACAAAGATTTTTTCCCAAAAAAATCATCACCCTTCTCATGCTAGTTATACTAATTTTGTTTTGATGCAGAAGTTTTTCAGTTTCCTGTAATCGCAATTTTCTATTTTATCTTTTGTTAGGGTCTCTATTTCTCATTTGGTTATGAATTAATATGGGGGTATGTGTTTATAAATATATATGTATATATTTAGGGTTATAGGATTATATATACATACATACATACATGAGTACATTCTTAACAAAAGTAAGAGAGTAATAATTATTAAAAGCAGATTTCTTTAAAAATTTGCACAAACAAAATCTTTGCTTCTAGATCATAAAAAAAACACAGAGTGTTTTCAAAGAAATCTTTGTATCGAAGATCACAGATAAAAATCTGATATACAATATAGATAGACAGGGAATTGGCACAAATATGTGAGACCAAGAGTTATTTCCTAATAGGTAAGTGGTTAAGAATATTAATAAACTGTTTCTAAGACAATTGCAGACAGTCAGTGACTATATGAAAGTAAGATGCAAATAAGATAAATCAAACTTAAAGCAATTTTAATGTACCTGCCAGTTGGCAAACGTGACCAAAAATGGAAATAATGTCAGTAGAGCTTTGAAAAGACCAACATGTTAATACCCCATGTAGTGATACTGCCATCCTAGAAAATGTATTTGAATTATGTGAGAATCATCGTTAAGTTCTTAATACCATTAGACTTTTCCCCAAACAACCATTACTCTATATATGCCTACTACTGGGCATAAAATTGAACAAGATCAAAGAAGAAGGAAGTTATATTATACATTAAGCTATAGGTAGCAGCACTTTTTTTTCTAGTAGCAAAAACTTAAAGCAAAGTAGGTTTCCTTTCGTTGGGGAATGACTGAACAAATTGTGGTATACAAATGTAGTAGAATGTATACAGAAATCCATCTTGCCCTACAAGAAAATAGAGAGAATAGGGATAAGAGAAGGAAAGAGTGTGATAGAAGGGAAAGATGATTGGAGAAAGTGATAATCACTGTCTTGGGGTGGATGGAGGAGAGAGATGGAAAGAAAATTTGGAACTCAAAATCTTGTGAAAATGTCTGTTGAAAACTAAAAATAAATAAATTTAAAACAAAAAAAATTTTAAAAAAAGAAATTATGAAAATGAGGGACTTAGAAAAACATAGAAAATTTTGTAAGAACTGATGCGATTATAAACTAAATATAACTATAACAGTGACTATAGTAATACATGTGAAAATAACCCTAAAAGGAAACCTAAGTTTGTGTAATTGTTATAATCTGTCACAGTCCCAGATAACAAATAACAACATGCATCTCTTTACAAATAAGAAGAACTCCTAATGGGGTGGTTAGAGTGGGGAAAAACGGAAGGGGAGGGAGGGAAAGTGCTTGTACATACTTTCAGGCTCAGTTACTTTATGAGTGATACAAGAGAAAGAGCCCTGTCTCTGCAGTTACAGGACCTAAGTTCCTCCTCTCATTCTTATTATCTAGGTGAGCCTGGACAAGTCATTTATCCTCCTTGGGCCTCAGATTCCTTGACTGTAAAATAAGGGTTGTGGATAAGATGACCTCTAAAGTCAGTAATC
>JAQQSK010005383.1:0-14933 GCA_028658325.1 Potorous gilbertii
CATCGTCTTGGTCTTCCATGCTCAGTGTGTAACGAAGACAGAATTACATGGAACATGATCCACCCCTTCATGGAATGCTTCCTTCTCTCCTTCATTTAGATTTTTGATACCTATTGCATTCCAGCAGACTAACCGCCCAGTGCCGGTTGTCTATTCACTCAACACTGAGTTTCAGCTATGCAACAATGAGAAAGTGTTCCTGATGGACCCTAGCACATCTGACATGTCTCTGGCAGAAATGGATTACAAAGGGGCTTTTTCAAAAGGTAAGACTATCCTAGCTATACCTGGATCTCAGCAGAAAAAGGCAGAAAAACAAGATAGATGTCTTTCACTTTGACATTCTCAGCATAAATTCCCCAAAGTGTGGTTCTACTGAGGCTAAAGAATCATAGGAAAGCAGGAAAAACACTGATTCTGGAGTGAGGAGACCTGGATCAAATCCTACCCCTCTCTAAGGTCTTTATGACTCTTCATAGGTTACTTAACTTCCCCAGGATGCAATTTACTCATTTTCAAAATGAGTATAAAAGGATTGGGCAAAAAGAGTGGTCATCAAAGTTTTTGGCCTCAGGACTTTTTCGCACTCTTAAAAATGATTGAGTTACCCTAGAGAGCTTTTGTTTATGTGGGTTATATCTTTCATATTTAACATTAAGAAGTAATGTTGATAAATTTTTAAATATTCATTCATTCATTTAACCATAATATATAATATTTATTACAACAATATTATTAGCAATACAGTAATATAATAATAACAAGCCCTTTGTATGTCAAGATAAGTAAAACTTTTTAGGAAAAATAACCTTATTTTCCAAAACAAAATTAGCATGAAGCATGACTTTTTTTATATACTTTTGCAAATCTCTTTAATTTCTGGTTTAATAAAAGACAGTTGGATTCTCAAATCTGTTTCTTTATTCATTCTGTCATGATATGTTGTTTTGGTTGAAGTATATGAAGAAACTCTGGTCTACACACAGATATGAAGTTAGAAAATGGAGAAGTATTTTAATAGGCAAATAACATCATGAATTACTTAATCTCTTGGACCCTTTATAAGAGTCCTAGGGACTCCAATGGGTACATGAACCAAACTTGGAGAACTGCTGACCTAGGTGGTTTCTCAGTCACCTTCCAAATCTAGACCTATGATTCCTCTAGGTTTTGGCCAGACATTCTTCCTTTCTATTGATTCAACCCAAGGTAGTACATCCGGTACAGCCCCTGGCAGTGATTAGCAGTAAGACCCAAACCAGCCTTTGCCATGAACTCACTAAATAAACTCAAGTAAATCACTCAATCTCTCAATGCCTTAGAGAAATAACAAGGCCTACCTTCTTTCTACTTCTTCAGTATGTTTTAAGACCAATGGGATAAAGCTTGTGAAAACATTAGAAGCTCGATATGCTATCGTGCAAATATCTAAAATCACTCTACCCTAGATAACTCAACCTCCTCCTGCCATTATTTTCTCTCCTCAACTCAAATCCTGACCTTGTTCCTGCTTCCCCATCTTTATAGGTCAGATCCTCTATGGCCGTGTACTTTGGAATCCTGAGCAGAACCTCAACTCAGCTTATAAACTGCAGCTGGAGAAAGTCTACCTCTGTACCGGCAAAGATGGCTATGTGCCTTTCTTTGACCCTACTGGGACAATCTATAATGAAGGACCACAATATGGATGTATTCAACCCAATAAGCACTTAAAACATAGATTCCTGTTGCTGGTATGAAAATTATTGGAGGCTAAGAGATATTTTTGGTTTGGTCCATTTCCTAATGCTTTTTCTTCCTTATCCAGCTGAAATCTTTTACCTTCTCCTTCAGTAAGGTAAACTATGAACTCTTGATAACACAGAAATAGTGTCCATGAGTGATGGTAAAATTCCCTCTATTGATTTTGACTCAAGAGAAGTATAAATTCCCAGCCCTAGAAATGAATTTCCATATTTGCCAGGCAAATGTTTTATGTCCATAGCGCAAAGCCTAACCCCAGGGCAGGGGCAGTTATGACAAAAGTGTTCTGGGGCTGGTTAAGAAAATGGTGTCTGACAATAGAAATTGGATTTCTGAACTGCTATTTCAAATATAGAGATAATGGGCTCCTGACCCAGGAACAGAATGCACCTAACAAGGACTTTCAAGTATGTATTTCTCTAGAGTCTCTAAAACATAAACTTAAGCTCTAAAATGAAGAAGAAAAAGGAAGGAAGAAACTGCCCATCATTGTAGGGTAACTGTAGTATAAGAAGAAGGAAGAATTAGAGACACCAAAAAATTTCCAAGAGACAAAATCATAGAAAGGAGCCATTAACAACAAAACCAGATATACATATATGCCTATGTGTGTGTATGTATATACATGTAGCTATACACAAATTGACAAAATATGGTTAACAAGAAGTTGAATTTGAAATCCTAAGTGCAGAAATGAAATATGACTTCAATAGATTTGGTGATATGAGACCTATGCCTGGAAAATGTCTCTCATGGGATGCACCTTTTTCAAAGATATACGAAAAAACTGACAGATGTGATTACTTGAATTACTTTGAATGATCATGGAGAATAGGAGAGTGCCACAGGATTGGGAAAGGGCAAATGTCCTTGCAATTCTTTAAAAAGGATAGATAATCGAAGCTGCAAACCACAGGCCAGTGAACTTTACTTTGAATCTTGGCCAAAGTATAGAATAAGTTATTTAAAGGATGACTAGTGATCATCTCCAAAGGGAAGTAGCAACCACAGAGAACCAGCACAGGTTCAGCAGAAACAGATCATGTCAGCCTGTCTTGTATCCTTTTTTTGACAGTATTATTAATCTATTAGGTCTGGAAAATGTTGTAAATAGAGTTTTCCTAAATTTTAACAAAACATTTGGTAAAATATTTTTGAATTTTTAAAACTATTTCATTTTTCCCCTATCACATATAAAAATTTGTAACATTCATTTTTTTAAAAGTTTGGATTTCAAATTCTCTCCCTCCCTCTCTGAGAGGGCAAATGATTTAATATAGGTTATACATGTGTAATCATATAAAATGTATTTCCATCTTTGTCATGTTGCAAATGAAAACACAGACAAAAATCTATGAAAAAATAAATTGAAAAATAGTATGCTTTAATTTGCATTCAACCTTCATCAGTTCTTTTTTTTGGAGATGGATAGAACAGAGAATCGTGGGCTGAATGATAATATAGTGTTCAAAACTGGTTGAATGGCCAGATCCAGACTAGTTATTTTTTGTTTGATGTCTCCTTGGAAAAAGAGATCTCCAATGGAGTGTCCCATGGGTCTCTGGTTTGCCCTGTGCAATTTAACATATCTAATGAAGGTTTTGATAGAGCTATCGATGGCACAATTACACAAATTTGCTGATGACACAAAGTTAGGAGGAGTAGCCAATACCCTGGATGGCAGAGTTAGGATCCACAGAGATTCTAACAAATTAGAACATTCTACTGACTCTAACAGATGAAATGTAATTGGGGTAGATGTAGTCTTACACTGGAGTTCAAAAAACTCAACTATACAAATACAACAGGAAGCTTAACTAGAGAGTAATTCATCAGAAAAATGCCCAAAAGGAAAAATAGACTCAATGTACCTTAATGATGTAATATGGCATCCAATCCCCCTCTAAAACTTTTGTAATGTTAGGCTGCAATAAAAGAAATATGTCCAGAATTAGGAAAGTGCTAATTTTCTTGTACTCTGCCCTAGTCAGATCACATCTGGAATATTATGTTTATTTTAATTGTGAGAACTATATGTTAGGAATTATAAGAATAAGTTCTAGTGTGTCCAGAGGAAGACAGCTAAGGGGTGAAGGTCCTCAGATCGTGCTACTTAAAGATCATCTGAAAGAACTTAGGGATGTTTAACTAGAAGGTTGTCTCATATTTGTTCTATATAAACCTAGAGAACTAAGTGAGGACCTGAGTAATGGATAGAAGTTGCGAGGAGAAAAATTTAGGCTTGACATCAGTAAATACTTCTTAATAGTCAGTACCATCCCAAAGAAGAATGGGCTGTCTTGGGAGGGAGAATGAATTTCCCTAACTGAAGGTCTTTGAGCAAAGGCTGAATGACTATTTAATGAGTATGTTGTAAAGAAAATTCTTGTTCAGGTCTAGGTTGGACTGGATGACCTCTAATGTTCTTTCAATCTCAGAGATTCTGACCTTGTGCTTGGATATGTTACAATCCCAGCACCTTCTTATTGACACCTCGTGGGAGTCAAACTGAAGGAGATTTTCTCTTCCTAGAGTTCATTTGCTCAAATAGTCATCAGATAATATATATCAGGAGAATTTCTTCACTCTTCCTATTGCTTATAATCCATTGCCAAGTGTTATCACTTTCTCCTTCACAATATCTCTTTCATCTGTCCTCATCATGTCATACAGACACTACCCATGGGGTCTCAAACCTTTATCCCCTCTCAAATGGACTAGTACAGCAGATCTCCTTGCTTTCATTCTTTAATTCCTCCCTCCATCTGAGCCTTCCTTCCCTCCCCTTCCCTTCTCTTCCTTTCTTCCTCTACTCTCCCTCCATCTTGCTAGAATCCTTCGCTTCATGGTTCTTATCATGGTTAATGCTTGCTCTCTCAAGTTATATTGTATTTATTTATCTTATTTAAATGTTGTATCCTCCCCATAGGAAGAATGTAATCTCCTTGAGGTCATGAACTAGTTTTCACTTTGTCTTTCTTTTCCCTGTACCTGGTACAATGTCTTGCACAAAACATGTACTTAATAAACGCTGGTTAAATGAATGAATGAATATTTCCATTGCACTAAACTATTTGTTTTTCCTATAAATTCTAGGATCGAAGTCAGCCAGAAGTCATTGATAAATACTTCCACGATGTGCCTTTTGATGCCCACTTTGCTTCTGATTTATCTGATTTCCACATGGTCAGTAGCATGCCAGGTGTGGATGGATTTACTCTGAAAGTTGATGCACTTTATAAGGTAGGTTTTATGAGAAATAACCAAAAAAAGAACTCAGTTTCTTTTAAATATCACAGAGAGGACTAGGACTGACTCTGAGCTTTATCTTTTTATAATGCCTTTGAGGAAGATTAAGACCTCACCTACAGTCATACTGTAATGCTTCATTCTTATGTGCAAGTGACCCTAGATTACCCAAGACATCACTGGGACACAAGCTTTGGCAAGCTCTGTCAAGCTGGAAAAGCTTCAGATGGGGGTCTAGGCACGGACTCTGTCCAACCAGGTATGGAGAGTCACAATATCTCCAGGTCAGCTTTTGGAAGAGGAACATTTTTGGCCTCAGCAACTCATGAAACTATCTACTGAGTCAAAATAATTACATGGTATAGTGGAATCAGATGACTCCCATTCCCAGCACTTCTGTTCATTAGCCATACAAACTTGGGCAAGTCACAATCTATTTAATCATCAGTCATCATCTATAAAATGAAGTGAAAGTAGACAGTCTCTAAGATAGCCCCCTGCTCCAATATTCAATGATGTTTCAATAACCTGAGTCACTGCCTTCAACTGCAATCAAGGCTGTGTACCTAGTGGCCATTTTCACTGGGATTCTTTTTTGTCTGATTCAGACCATGGGCTGGGTCAGGCAATCTGCACAGCCAGTTCTCTAGGCATATGAATGAGTCAGGCTTAGCTCCCAAAGGAATTGGTACACATTTTGTGGTGCCACAGACGTCACATAGGCATTTGGAGAGATGGAGACAGCTGGTATGTTAGGAACCTACAGAAGCCTCCAGTGTCAAATTCCACTTTCCCCATTTTTATATCCTAATCTCAGATCTGACATTTCTGGCATTTGCATCAAATATGACATATGCATGGGAGGGGAAGTAAGGGCAATTCAGAGGGAATAAAAGTCTTTTCACTAGATCTGTCTCTTGTTGCTGTCCTTTGTGGGATGACCTGGGAAATATTCAATTAGCATAGCATCTTGTATATGTACTATGCACATGAAATACTTAAATGGAAGAGTTTGGGGCAGCTAGATGGTGCAGTAGCTAAAGTCAGGAAGACCTAAGCTCAAATCCAGTCTCAGTCATTAACAGCATGACCCTGGGCACAGCTATCTGTCTCAGTTTCTTCACCTGTGAAATGGAGATAACATAGCACCTATTTCAGGATTTTATAGGATCAGCTGAGATAAATACCAAAGAATTGCCCAAGAAACTGATATAAAAGGTGTTATACAGAGATAGATGACCAGAAAAGGGGTGGACTAGCCATGTAGTAAGGGTGAAGACTAACCAATTGACAGCTCATCTGCTGTACTGGTCTATCTGCAACATCAAGAGAGGTAGAGGAAGGCTCCAAGCACATTGGGAGGACCACTGAAAAGGATTGCTGGGAGGGCTTGCACAGCAACCTCACAGAATATGGATGGGACAGAATATGGATGAGGGCACCTCCATCAATGAGATCCTTAGTCCACCGAACGATTGAAGTATGCTTGATTTGAAACAACTACTAGATCAGAAGTGGAATATGGACATTTTAGTTTACTTAGTTTATTTTAGTTTGGTTCAATTATTTTTTACAGCATTATTTTGAAAGTGCCAAGAATTCTTTGTATTCTAAAATATGTACTATGCCATCATGGTTTCTCAAATCTCAAATAATTTTTTAAAATTAATTTGTTTTCAGTTTTCCACAATCACTTCCATAAGCCTTAGATTTTCTTCCCCTCCTTCCCTGAGATGGAAATGGTCAAAGGATATGAACAGGCAGTTTTCCAAGGAAGAAATTAAAGTTATCTCTAGTCATATAAAAATGCTCTAAATTGCTTTTGATTAGAGAGATGCAAATCAAGACAACTCTTAAATTATATTTTGAAAAAAAATGTCATTTCTATATGAACAGAATGTAGAGATAATGTAGTAATTATGCATTGATACACAACAATTATAATGAGAAAAATGTAGACTCCACCAAGGTCCTACTTTAACATCTCATTAGATTGGCAAGATGGTTCAGGGTTTCCCAAGGCAATGTCAGTGCATGTCAGTGTCCAAAGTAAGATTTTCTTCTTCTGGAGAGGTATCAAGTATAATATTGGCAATGAGCTGTCTGCTGTCTGAACTGGGTTTGGACATCAGATATTTAGAGCTGAAATGGGCCTTAAAGAACACCAAATCCAACCCCCTCATTTTACAGCTGAGGAAACTGAGGCCCAGAGATTTTAAGTGACTTTCTCAGAGTGACAATGCAGGATTCAAACCCAGGTCTTCCTGATACCAAGTCTTACATTCTCTTTGTTCACTATACCTATACCTGGCTGCATCTGTAGGTAGACTGCAGGATGATGACTTGTTTTTAACCAGAACAACTTTTCCTATCTCATTCAGATTACAAGTACGACAGACATTAATAGGCTATATAGCTCTACTGATGGGCAAGGGAGCTGTGTTTGACTTACTCGGTTTCCGACCCAGGCTTGTTCACCCCTCCTTAAACAACATGGTGTTCACCATACTGATGTCAGATTAGTGGACACACACTCAGTTGGTTTAGCCCTGATGCAACTGAGAACTCTGGAGCCATAACCTCTCCAGGAGCCTGGATTACAAGAAGGCACACCTTCCCCCCTGACCCCCCCATCCCCATCCCTAGCCATGGCAACTTTCAAAGACCATCTACCAATTGTTAGAGAGGCTGCAAACTGTGCCAATAAAGGAAGTACATAAAATAATTGATAAAAATCATGAGTCCTTAAAGTGACTATATAAACACCAGAATTTTTTTTTTTTAGGAAAAACATTTCTACTAATAAATATTCATGCAAAAATAATATTAGAAAATAGTCATTAGAAAAATAATATTAAGGCTTAAAGTTGGGCCCAGGCTCTTTGAGCCACAATTCCATAAGTAATTGTGAAGAACCATAACTGTTATTGTTTTTCTTCTAGCTATTATCTATTTTATCTACATTCTATTACCTTTCATACCATTATCGAATATTTTTATCTATCATACCATCACCTCTGCCACTCGCAGTTACTCATTTTCTTCCATCTAAGTGAGCACTTTGCCCTTCTCTCCTTTCAGGTGGAAGCAGGCCACCAGTGGTATCTCCAGGTCATCTACATCATTGGCCCTGACACTGTCTCCGGTCCACGAGTTCAGCGGTCTCTCACCTCTGAAGTGAGGCGTAGCCGCAGGGACTTTGTGGACCACACGGGCCGACTGACCCTTGATGATTCCCTCATCTACGACAACGAAGGGGACCAGACCAAGAATGGCACCAACATGAAATCATTGAACCTGGAGATGCAGGAGTCCATTGTGGCCGCCTCTTTGTCCCAAACCGGAGCGTCAATTGGGAGCGCCCTTGCTGCCATCATGCTCTTGCTGCTGGTGCTTTTGGTGACATATTTCATCACCAGAAAATGCCAAAAACAAGAGAAGAAAAGAGCTCCAGAGGACATGTTGGAGGAATACCCTCTGAATACCAAGATAGACATAACCAAGAGAAACCCCGACAGGCTGGAAAAGAACATGAACAGACAGTATTGCACTGTGCGAAACATCAATCTCTTGAGTGAGAATGAGGGGGCCTACAAATTCAAAGGTGTTACAATCAAACGAGTCAATTTGGAAGTCAAAGTTCATAACAATTTACAAGATGGAACTGAAGTTTGATGGCAGCAACCCATCTGTATTTTTTCTAAGAATCTTTTTATAAATGGTAAAAAAAAATAATAATTAAAAAAAGGTTACTGGTATTTTTATAATCTTGTGGAAAAAGGGAAAACTATAGCTTTGAGTGGTGGCCTGCACTGTATCACATGCTTCAACTCACAGCTGAGCTACCTCATCCAGGGAAGAACCAAGGGAGGCTCTCAGGACAGGAAACATTGAGCGGGTGGTGTTTCTGTGGGTATCCATGTTCATTTTTTTCAGCATCGGCAAATGAATCTTTTTGTCGTGGTGATCTTGGGAGACTAGGACTTCATCTATGAGCTGATAGGAATATGATAATTTTTGAAAAAGAAAGCAATGTGGTACAATGGGAAAAACATTGGATTTAGAGCTTGGAGGGCTGGGGTTCAGATCCCAGTTCCGCCATTAACACACGACAGCTTTAAAGAAGTGACTTCATTTCTCTAGGTTTCTATTTCTGTAAAATGTAAGGAGTCAGACTAGATCATTTCAGTGGTACCTTTCAGTTCCAAATCCTATGATCTGAAGGTATTCACCTCCAGTTCCCCTTTGCCTATCCTAAGCCCTTGGATGACGTAGCCTTGGATTGCTGACCCATGCACTGTCATTGGGATTTTTTGTTTTTTATTGTTTCCAAGCACGATTACCATTTGCTATTCACACTTCACTGCTATTCACACTTCACTGTTAGTGCACTTTTCTATAAGGAGTTTCCAAATGCTTCCTAGGACTTTTCCACAGCCCCCATCAGAACGCTTCCCTTGGCAGCTAGCAGGCAAAGATAAGTGCTCACTTTAATAGTGCAGAGAATTGAGAGCTGAAAAAGTTGAGGACTTTGTCAGCATTTCAGAGCAAATCACTGTTTGTTTGTTTACCCCAGAGTGAGGTCCGAGTGAGTTTTCCTTTCCTGACTCCCATGCTATCTAGAGAAATGGATCAATGTATATATAAAGGAAAGCATCAATGCACCAAGTTCTTCTTTGTCAAATGTCGGCATGCTTTCCCATTCAGTAGCTATCCACATAGTCATAGATGCACTTTAGATTTGAGTCTTTCCTAGAAAACCCACCATGGTATCTTGCTCTCCCAGGTTTCACATACCTATTACCTGATAGTAGAGTAGCCTGTGCTCTTACTTGCTGTGGATTTTAGAGCTACTAGGATTTCCAGAAATGTATATGTTGTATTGAATTGGGGCAAATTACAGAAAAACCCAGGAAAGAATCCAGCTAGAATTGAATGGAAGACAGCTGGGTGCTTCCTGATTCCTTTTGCTACGTCCATCTGTCCTCCCTTGGCATCTTCCTGACAATGTATGTCCAGCATTTCTTTTAGGGATTTCTTATCTGGTAGCTCAGGTGCGTGATTTGGCCACATCTGTTCATGGTGAAGTCACAAATACGTGATTTTAATATAATGCTATGGCCAGAGGTCAGTGTAACTACTGTAGGTGCATCATATGCTCGGCTTGCTTTTTTTTAAATCTTTGACATAGCCTTATTGGCATATAAATAAGCATGTGTGCCAAAGGCAACTTGACGTAGAGACAACATACTTATCTAGGTATGAGAGCCACCATCCCTGGATGCATGACTTCTCACAAGCATGTCTTGTAACACTGGTGATCATATGTGTAGTTGGAAGACCCCCACGAGGGGTGAACCTTCAGAACTGTAAGTATTGTACCAAAAGCACTAGTAAGAACTAGCCATGAAAGGCTTCTAGGCACTTAGGGAAATGGTGAGGAAATGAAACTAATCAGTAGCATGGTATTATTAAGAAGGCAAGTAGAGGATGCTTTTCTCCATGGACGATGGAATCACCTTGCAATTGGGCAAAGACAGTGTCAGCTTGCTGGATCTGACAGCAGCACCAATGGGGGATGAGCAGAAAATGAACCATGGTCTGTCTGTTGGCAGCTGGAGTTAGGATTATGAGTCAGGTCTGGATACCTCCAATGCCTATATTCTTCAGTAAATTACATGCACATGGGAAAGAGGAAACCAGAAGATCCTGGCATCCATGTCTAATGTCTAAGATATTGATAACACTCTCCACGCTTTGCTTTCATGTAACAACTTTTTGTGACCATGCATTTATTAAGCACCTATTGTATTCAAAGCACTGTATCCTGTATAGCTGAAATGTGCTAGCTGCTGGGATGCAGATTATCTTGGTGAAAAAAATCCTCCCCTCCATAAATATCCCTAGCTGCCATTTTCCCACTATACACTCAACTGAAGGCTACGGCTTCCTCTATTACACGGACACACTGAATGTAAAGTGTAAGACATGTGGAACTGAGATTTTTCTTGTTTGGTTCACTGCTGTCAGTGTTTTTTTATCCACTTGGAATTTGATGATCTTGTTCTTGCAAGTGATGACTTTCATGGTATTTGATTTCAGGTGGATCTGTGCCCTTGTCTTCTGATTACTGTGTTGCACGTCTCTCTGTATTTCACCGCACAGATTAGGAGGAACAGAGAACCATCCATGCTTTGTTCTTTCCCATGTATGTTACAGCACTAGTTTTAAAAAGGAGGAGGGTGATCCTTTACCCTGATTGCCCTTTACTATCTTTTTGCTGTATCGTGTAAACATTGGAGGATCCCTATGGATTCGTGTTGTGGGCAAGACAGTTGCCAACACTTTCTCATATAGTTAGTTCTGGAGTTCTCTGTCTCAGCGTGTGGAAGTTGATCTTCCTACCATGATTGCTACTCAGAGTATTACCCTATCACCCACACCCCCGATCTGATGGTGTAATTCATCTGTGGTGCTGTCTTACTGATTTCTTGAATCTCTTGTGATTTTTGTATTTTCATTACTAATCTATGTGTTACCGATTTCTCCAACAGCACATGCCATAATATGGATTTTTATTAATAAATGGCATTTTGGTTGCTTGTTTGCTACATGTTCTCCTTTTATTTATCTCAGTAATATATCAGTTCTGCAAAGCAAAGTCATTCTTAATTCAGAGGGAAAGGATTTGGAGAGACTTTTGAAAACTGGTCTCCTGGAAAGAACTCTTGGAGAGAAGAACCTATTTTCATGGTGTACTGATGGGGGCTTTGAGCTAATTCATACTCAGACTCTTAGCAGTAAATAAAATATGGTCAAATGAAAGTAGCACTGACTGGCTTGAGTCAGAGGACTGGAGTTCAAATCATACCTCTGATGCATGCTACCTCTATGATCTTGGGCAAGTCGTTTAACATTCCTTGGTTTCATTTTCTTCACCTAGGGGGTTGGACTAGATCATCTTTAAGGGCCAATCTAGCTCTCAACTTATGACCCTGGGACCTCCTGTAGCACCCTATTAACCCAAAATATAATGCTTAAAATCCTCATATACCAATATATACTTTATCAATTTTCAATGAACCCTAAAGTACAATTATGAACAAGAGCTTTGATTCAGTGATACCACTACTATGCCGAAATCCCAAAGAGATAAAAGAGGAAAAGAACCTTTATGTACAAAAAAATTAATTTTCCAATCACTTTTCTTACTGATAATAACACAACTTTGCCACACTTTAAAGTATACAAAGCAGTTTCCACAAAGAATAAACCAGTGAGAGTGCAGACAACCCCCAATGCATAAATGGAGAAATTGACATTGAATCAAATTGAGAACCACAGAGCCAGTGGTAGAGTTGGAAATGGAACCAAGTCTTTCCACTACTATAAACTGCTCCCCCAGTTGAAACCCTTTCTATCCTATTGCTATTCCTTTTCCCAAAATGTGTTCATTAACTCAAGGATTCATGAAAGTTGACCCTAACCTCTCAGCTAGTTCTTCTTTCTCAGGAGATAAGATATTTTGGATAAACATGGGTGTCTACCAAGGACAAATCAATTCAACATCAAACAACAACTGCTAGGTTAGGAACCCCCATCCCAACAGTAGTCTTAGATTTCTTAGATGAATCAACCAAAGCGTAAACTAAGTTCAAACAAATCCTTAATCAGTTTTTGGAAGAGGAAACACCTGTGATCATTGGATGAAGATAAATAATGCATGGGATGTCCCTCAATTGACCAAAAGAATCAGATACTTACTGTGTGACCCCGGGCAATTCCTTTAACTTGTTTGCTTTGGAGACCCGCCTAGTGGCTCAATGGATAGATAGACCATTGAAGTCAGGATAGAAGACTGAGCTTGTAGTCAAGGAAGACTTGAATTCAAATCCAGACTCTTACTAGGTGTGTCACCCTGGGCAAATGACTTACTCCTCTTTACCTCAATTTCCTCATCTGTAAAACTGGAGAAAGTAACAATAAACCACTCCAATATCTCTGCCAAGAAAATACCATAGACAGTATGGTCCATGCAGTGACAAAGAGTCAGACACAAATGAACAACAACATGCTTGTTACAATTAAAATAAGGTCTTATTGTAATGGTTTCTTTTATTCTGCTGGTTCAATGACGATGAAGATTCCAGTTCTGTAATGCTGTGAGAAATAAAGATATGGCCATACCCAGCTTCCATGACAAAGATTTCAAAAGTATACTTAAATCCACACTACTTTGTCAAGTACTGTAACTGGTTAATTTTGGTTCTAGGCAAGAATATAAAGATACAAGCCTGTTTATATTGGTATGGTGTAACTGGCTAATAGATGCATGTTTTATAATATTTTCTTTAGATGTCCCACATCCTTGTTACAACTCCTGACTTTGTTTACATATCAGAAGATCACTAACACTAATATGCAATTCAGTTCCATTGCAAATAATCCAGTCTTCCTGGGCCCCTATTAAAAACTCAATAGTCCCAGATTCTAAGGACAGTATTATAATGAGGCTTCAATGGGTGCTGTTATGATTTCATTAAAATTTTGTTAAGGAGTCTACAAATGTAGGAGTATGTGATCCCTTGCGGTATATAAATCCACAATTCTTTGAAGTAGCTTAGGTTTCTCCATTGCCTATAAATGTAAAAGACGTTGACTTACTCAGAAGTGTAATTAATGCCTGAGTAACATTATTAGACTGTGATTGTCTGTATTCCTCAAGCTGGTAGATGATTAACATTAATGAGATTTCAAAAGGCTCTAAACCAATTGATACCAAAAGACCGACAAGATTATCATGGACTTCTGAAAGACCTGAATTAGCTTAAATGTTGTCTCCTTAATTTTTTTCCCTTACAGCAAAATGACCTGTATTAGAAACTGATCAAGCTTAATATTTAAACCTCCCCGCTTGGATGCCAGATGTTACACTAGGGGAATATTACTCTAATGAACATTTCTTTCCAGTTTCTTATTTTCACATTGGGGAAGTGTGGGGAGGAATTTTTTTGTTTTTATGGAATCTAAGAGTTTGGGAGTCCTAAGAAATAAAGTCCAAAGAAAGTTTTACAGTGAAGCTCTAGTAGGGCTTTATGGATGTCAAAAAAGATTGGGAAGGGAATCTTGTGAATATGAGAAGAATCTCAGAGATGTCAGAGACCACCAAAGTCATTTCAGCCAAGCTAACTGAAGAAGACACTCAAAGTCAGCTTCGTAGACACTCCTGTTTCTTGTCCTCTGTGTGTGCTTATTTGGGTTGATGAGTGTTATGTTCACAATAAAGAAAAGAACTTTCCAAGCAAATAAAAAGGAATGCTCCCTATGCCTCCAAAACTGTGATCTCTGCTTCTCCTGCACACTGATGGGGAATTCCAAAGCATCCCATTCTATTGATTAGCTCTGGATATTAGAAACATTTTCCTTAAATTGAGTTGAAATTTACCTTTCTGCAACTTCTGCCCATCACCATTGGTTTTTCTCTTTGAGGTCAAAGTGCTCTTCCACATAGCATCATTTCAAATGCTTGAAGACAGGCATACACAAACACACACACGCGCGTGCACGCACACATTAACTCATTTGATCCTCACAATATCCCTATCAGGTGGAATCACATAGCTAGTATATATCTGACAATCTCTGATATTTAAAGAATTTAAATGAAAAGAATTTAAACATATATATATATATATATATATATATATACATACATACATACATACATATATATATATATATATATATATATATATATATACACATACTAAACTACACTGCCCTTCAAAAAATAACCAAAAATGAACACTATACCTCGGTGGTCTGCAAAGGGGAAGTTCAATGGGTGTTTATCAATCTAACAAATGAAGGATGGGAAGAAAGTTTGGAACCATCCCCCACCCCCATAGCCAATTGTGGGTCTTGTCTCTAACACTACTTTC
>JAQQSK010005384.1:0-14933 GCA_028658325.1 Potorous gilbertii
CCAGGCTCTTATTTTCATCATGGTTTTCTGGTAGACCAATAATTCTTAGATTTGCTCTCCTGGATCTATTTCCCAGGTCAATTGATTTTTCCACTTATATATTTTATATTTTTTCTATGTTTTCATTCTTTAGATTCTGTTTGACTGATTCTTGATGTCTCAAAGAGTCATTAGCTTTTACTTGCCCAATTCTAATTTTTATCAAATTGTTTTGTTCAGGTAACTTTTGCATCTCCTTTCCCATCTGTCCAACTCTTCTTGCTAAGGAGTTATTTTCTCCAGTTAATTTTTGTACTTCCTTTTCTATTTGTCCAATTTTACTTTTAAATTCTTCTGTGATTTCTTATCTCATATTTTAAAAATCACTGGTCAGTTTTTCTTTTATTTCTCTAATTTGGCTTTCAAAATCCTTCTTCAGCTGTTCTAAGAATGCTTTTTGGGCTTGTTCATATTTTCTTCTGAAGTTTCAGATGGGGGTACATTCTCGATGTTGACCTCTTTCGTATTTGTGTTTTGGTCCTTGTCCCCACAGAAACATTCTATGGTCTTTTCTTTTCTACTTTGCTTCTTTCTCATGATGATCTCCCTTTGCCTGGCTTTTAAAGTAGATCTCTGGTTCTGGGTCAAAAGGGGCTCTGACCCACAGTTCTTGTGCCTTGAACCTGAGGCCTTGGGTGTTGTGGCATCTGGTTCTTTCAGGTAGAAGCTAAGGTGCTATAACTTATCTGTTGCTGAACTTACTGGTATGAGAAAGCAGAGGTCATGTGAAGTCTTTCTGGGTTTCCCCAGAATTACCCTGGAGCTAGTTGCATTATGTGTGGGGGAGGGGCAGTCTGGCTATAGCAGGTCTACCCTTCTGAGCTAGAGCATAGGCAAGTTCAGCAGTTGGTGATCCCACCTGCACTAGTGTCTTTTCGATTCCCCTGAGGTGCAGAGGCATGCTTGGCACCACTCCCCTGTGTACCAGGTTTGCTGAAGTGGGTCTGTCTGGGACATCTCCAGTCCCCCACTGGTCCCCTTCAGCCACAGTCAGAGGGACCATCTTCAGTGATTTTTCTAGCCTCACGAGTTAGGAGACTGTTTACCCCTTCATCTGACTCCACTGTTCCAGGATTTTTCCTGGGGAAATATTTTATGGGTCTTTCAAGGTCAGCAAGAGTGGGGAAGAGCATTTACCTATCATGCCACCATCCTGGATCCCAGAAGTTCAAGTAGGTGACTTACAGACATTTAATCTGTGGGTGGATAGTCTCAGGAGCTGTCGTTGCAGATCCCTGGGGCTCTGGGGCTCACACTCACTTGACTCCACTGGACTACTGTCCTGGGCTGATATGCTTGAGATTCTGCAGGGGTCCCACTGCCTCATATTGCTCAAGGCTTCCTGTCACAGTGGGGCTGGCCCTGGTACATCCTGTGTGCTGTGCACTGTGTGCTCCTCCAGCCTCCCACAAAAAATACTTCCCATCAACTTTCCAGTCTGTCCTGGGCTGTGAATCTGCCACAGTCTGTCTCCTATTGGATTCTGCCCCTCCCAAATCTGTTCTGATTCTCTTTTTAGAGGTATCTAAAGGAGTTTGTGTAAGAGCTTAAGTGAGTAATTGCTCTCTCTCTCTGCCATCTTCGCTCTGCCCTCTGAGTTTCTGTTTCTTAACATAAACAAGCCAAGTTAATAAGTAAATCTGTCTTATATAACTTTATACAGACTTTTCTTATATAACCCAAACTAGGTCCTTACTATTGCTAGTCAATCTTACTATATCTCCCTTACCAACTCACTGTTCCATTTTTAGAAAGGGCTCTTCCAAACCTTTTCATCCCCCCCTTATATCTCCCATGGCTCTCTAAAACTCTCTTCATATTTTATGGGGGAAAATAGATAAGGCCATTTGCTGAGGGCTCCCTATGCTCCCTTCTCCCTCAGTGCATCAATCAATCTATATTTACTAAGCATGTATTAGGTTTCAGGTACTGTGCTAAGCTTTGGAAATGATAAAGTAGTCAAAAGATAGTCTCTGTCCTCCAGTAGTTTAAAACCAATGGAGGAGACAACTTGCAAATAAATATCTACAAAGTAAGCTATATAAACTGTAAAGCTTTATAAATAGGATATAATTAACAGGAGATACTGTAATTAAGAGGGATTGGAGAATTAAAAGAAAGGATTTTAGTTGGAATTTAAAAGGCCAGGGAGGTCAATAGATGAAGTAGAGGAAGAACTCTGCTAGAATCTGGGATAGTCAAAGAAATACTAGAGCTGAGAGACTGATATCTTATTTGTGGAACAATCAGGAGACCAGTGTCACCAGATTGCAACGTATGTGGCAGAGAGTATGTAAGAAGACTGGAAAGTTAGGAGGGGGCTAGATTATGAAGGGCTTTGAATGACAGAAAGAGGATTTTGTATTTGATCATTCAGAAGATAGGGTGTCACTTGAGTTTACAGAGGAGGGGAACGAATTGTGAGACCTGTGCTTTAGGAATATCACACTGGTGACTGAATGGAGGATAGATTGGAGTGAGGAGAGACTTGAGACAGAAAGTTATTACAGTAGTTCAAACAGGAGGTGATGATTCCCCATAGCTATACCTATACCAGAATGCCTATCTGTGGCATTCTGAAGGTAACAGAGTCACTAGAGCTTGTTGATTAATGGGGTGATATGAGCACCCTGTACTTTAGGAAAATCACTTTGGCAGCTACATGGACGATGGACTGGAGAGAGACATGTGGATGATAGACTAATGAACAAGTTATTGCAATAGTCCAGGCATGAGATGATGAAGGTCTGCACAAGGGTAGTGGCAATATTAGAAAAGAAAGTGGAGAAAAGGAGAGACAGACATATTTGAAAGGTGTTTCAAAGGTGAAATCAATAGGTCTTGGTGACTGTTTGGATATGAGAATAAGCTAATAAAGAGTCCAGGATGACTCTTGGGTTGCAAGACTGAGAGAATAGGAAGATTTTATTGCCCTCTACAGTAATAGCGAAGGAAGGTAAGAGGGAAAATTTAGGGGAAAGATAATGGTTTATGTTTTGGATATTTTGAGCTTAAGATATCTACTGGACATTCAGTTCAAGATATCTTAAAGGCAAATGAAGATTCAAGATTGGAGACTAGCAGAAAGAGTTGGGCAGGATAGGTAGATTTGAGAGTCATCAGCATAGAACTGGTAATACATGGGACCTAATGAGATCACTAAGTAAATTAGTATATGGAGAAAAGAAAAAAGAACTCAGGACAGAACCCTGAAAATACTTACTGTTAGATTATGTGATGTGGAAGAGGATCTAGCAAGAGAGATCAAGGTGAAAGTGGTCAAATAGGTAGGAGAACCAAAAGAAAGTAGTATCCCCAAAACAGAGAGATGAGTGTATTGAGGAGTAGAGAAAGAGGTCAAGAAGAATAATTACAAAGAAAATGTCACTGGATTTGGCAACTAGGAGATCTCATAACACTCAGATGCATTCTAACACTATCTCTTCCTTCTCCCTGTCTCACACAAAAAACAGTCCTAGTCCCTGCCAAGGCAAGTTCCTCTAATTGCACAAGCCACCTCATTCAATACCATACTCCTTTGCAAACTCTCATGTTATTAAGGGTACCACCATATTCTCAGTTCTCTAGGCCCAGAACCTAGGTATCATTCTTGACTCCTTACTCTCTCTTACTCCACTCTATCCAATCTCTTCTTAAGGACCACTGATTTTACCTTTCTAATAGCACTCAAATATATTCCCTTTGCTTTTAATGCCATCACTCTGGGGCAAGTTTTAATCACTTCATGACTGGACAATTGCAATATCTTGCTCATTGGTCTGCCTCTCTCTCTCCTCATTCTAGTACACCCTTCATATAGCTAAAAAATGACTTTCCTAAAACACAGGTTTGCCCCTGTTACCTTCATACTAAATAAATTCCAGTTGTTCCTTATTGCACTAATTGCCAAACACAAAATCCTCTTTTAGGTATTCAAATCCCTTCTAACTTGCTTCTTCTAATTTTCCCAGTCTTCTTACATCTTCCTTTCTCATATTGGATTTAACTAGTAACACTGGCCTCTTTGATATTCCACCAACAAGACACTCCAATTCTTAAAATTGGATATTTTCTCTGATTGTCCCTCATGCCTAAAATCTTCTTCTTCATCTCTGTTTCTTGGTTTCCCTAGCTTTCCTTAAGTCTCAACTAAAATCCCACCTTCTACAGGAAGTCATTTATAATCCCTCTTAATTCTAGTTCCTTTCCTTGGTTAATTATTGCCTATTTACCCTGCACAAATTTTGTTTGCACATATTTGTGAGCTTCTTAAAAGCAGTAACAGTTTTTTTGCATCTGTTTTTATTCCCAACTGTTAACACAGTTCCTAGCACATAATGCCCACACTCAATAAATATTGACAATTGCCTATAATGATATAAGTAGTAATCAGTATTAATTGATGCATGTGTGAGAAAAACCTGTGAGTTTTAATCAATTAAAAGTTTAATATGAATTACTACAATTTTGGTACTGATTTAAAAAAGGGGGAAGAGGATATAATGAACCGGGACAGAAAAAGGAGAATCAGGAATAACAAAACACAATAACGAACTAAATAATAATTAAATAAACTGGAAAACATAAATTGCTTAGGAAGGAACTTCTTATTTACTTAAAATTGCTAGGAAAAATGGAAAGCAGACTGTCAGAAATTGGGCTTAGGTCAATATCATACACCAATTTCACAATATATTCTAAATGAATATTTGGCCTAAATATTAAACATAATATTATGACAAAAAAATATTAGAAGAGAAACAGATCATATACTTCTCATAGCTATGGATAGGAGATATACTCTTAGCCACACAAGAGGCAAAGATAAGTATAAAAGATAAAATTGATAACTATATTGCATATCAATTGCTTATTTACATATTTTGGAGATAAAATCTTTATTAAAGAAATTCAATTAAATATTTGTTATAATTTTTCCCCCATTTTGACACTTCACTTCTTATTCTGGGTGCATTGATTTTGAATTTACAGAAGTTTTTCATTTTCCTGTAATCTAAGTTATAATAGAATGAATATTATAATATGACATGATATGACACAGCATGACGCAATTATCATGGCTAGATCTCTTAGATCTGGGGACTGACACTGCCTTTGCCTAGAACTGAAAAGGACAAATGAAATAAACCAGAATCTCAGGCATATTTCTTAGACCTAATAGAGAGGAGGGAAAGTTTGGCATCCTTATCATTCAGCTCAGTTTGGGGGAACAGAACTTTCACCCTCTATATAGAGTTGGAAAGAGACTGCCCCAGACTGGTATAATTTATTATACCATCTGTTCCAGTATGGTATAAAGTTGTAGACTGTGTCAACTATGTGGACAATGAGGAAAGGCTGCTCCCATTCACATGGTGGGGGAATATAGGTTGTCTTCACCTAAGAGCAGATAGCTGAGATCTTCTACATGTTGTTTCCATATTAGGTGAGTTGGGGAAATTGAAAAAAAATGACAAATGATGGGAATACTCAAGGTTGAAGGAGTTGTAAGAAGAAAGACACAGGATTCCATTATTGCTAGATTGTAAATTAGTATAATCATTTTGGAAAGCAGTTTGGAATTATGCAAATAAAGTATATAAAATGTCCATAGTTGGATATTTCATTAAAAGGCTTATTATGCCTCAAAGAGTTCACTGATATAAATGAAAGTTCCCAATTAAAACACAATGTAGATAATCATCAACTGAGGGATTGTAATGGTAATTTAAATGGGAAGATCTTTCCCATTCATTAATAGGCCCATGTGACCTGCCTAAACCACATGGAAGGCTAAGTTACATGTGGTAGGAGGAGCTTGCTTAATGAACATGCGGAACAAGAAGGCTGGAGCAGAACAGGGAGGAAGTTGGTGAGAACTGCTTGGGCAAAGGAGAGAGGCTGCAGGCAGACAGGCACAGCTAACCTTGTGAGTGTTTACTTGTAAGAAGGCCCAGGGGTGGTTGGGGGGTGGGGTGGGGGAAGAAAGAGACTTGGAAATGGCTTTGTCCTCTGTAGTAATAATGTGTTTTGACTTCTTAGTTATTATAACAGATGTGACTTTCTTGTGTTGGGATTTGGCTTTTTGGTGTCTGAATAAATGTTTTTCTTCTGTCTTTTTCTATATGGAAAGTCTATTATACTTGTGATTCAGAACAATGCTAGTATATTCATAGTCATCCTTGGTGCTGTGAAAATTGCCTTGGTGTCATGAACATTTGATGTCATGAACAGGATCACAGGATATAGAAATCTATATTTGGAGGGAGAAAGAGTTTAGAGGAAGAAACAGATATCCCAGGATGAGAGGATTTACCATATTTCTCCCTAGCAATGGAATGGGCTAAAAGCACTGGACCCTGTGAAGACTTGGAACTGAGGTTACAGAAGGGGGAACCTAGAGATTTGAAAAGGTGTTTGCAAAGAATACCAATAAAACCAGAGGAAGAACAGGCAGGAGAATGTGGGAGAGGCTGGAATTTATTAGTATGTTACCATATTATGTATAAAAGCAGAGAGGACCTGTTGAAGGAAAAAATTCAGATGGAAAAAGTGTTAGCTAGTTTGCATGGGAACTCTCAGTGTCTGGGTTCTTTAAAAGAACAAGTTGAAAGGTCCCAGGTGGTAGAAGAAAAAGCTGTTCATTTAGCTCAGAGGAAAAGAAAAGCTGGCATACAACCTTTCTACAGATACTGTCTAGTTGTCATGGTGATAATTGCCAGAAGAGTGCATGGAAGGAAAATGTAACAAAGTCAGAGTTGGAAAATGAAACAATGTTAGAGGGAGAAGCTTCTCAGGCAGAAAAACACCCAATACTGTGGTAGACACAGTACAACTAAAGGGGCAACACAGTAGTTAGGGAGATAACTGAGAATTTTACTCAGCACAAGGTCACAGATATTTTGAGTCATTTTACCCAAAGGAAGGGAGAATCATTAATATCTTGGATGATGAGAATCAGCGATAAAAGAACCAGAGGAATATCAATAGATGACATGAATTGCTTGAAATGCATAGGTCTTAGAATCCTTTTGTACAGCAAGCTTCTAGAGATTATAATATGTAAGGAGATAACAATACAACTAACATGTTAGCTTTGGCTACAGAAAGATGCAGTAAGCAGTGTCCTACTGACTCTATGTGGCCTAGTGGAGATAGACCATGGTATCCAGTTAGGGACTGTCTGAGACAGTTAAAGGAAGGGGGAGATAAAGACTGCTATAACGATCAAAAATGCAGATGTTTACTATGAAATCCCATTAGCAGTTTCCCATAGGAATATAATAGTGAAGATGACTCCTACTGCTTACAAACATCTAGTTTTGACTCGACTAATTGGGGAAATATGGTGCCTTCCTTCAGAGGTGCCAGACAAGATTTCAAAGCTAAATGATTTAAGGGTTGCAGAAAATATAAATTTCCTCAAGAGAGAAGGGTAAATAGAGGATTCAAAATCAGAATAGAAGAAAATAATTGTTTACTGCTCTATTGAGAGCAGGGGTAGATTTTGGAAGCATGAATGGTATTCCAACTAATGAACCATAATACAAAATATACTGAGAAAAGGGTATCAACAGTAGACAGAATAGAGAAGTAAGAACTGCCCCTACAGATCCTCCTAAAGTTTGTCACACACCTTCAGGGAGGTTAGAAAACTGGCTGAGCCCCAGTTAAGATTAAAGAAATACAGGGATGGGATTACAGATCCCATAACAATTTGAATATATATTGGAAAACAGATCAAATACTGTAACTAGGTCATTAATAGATACTGGGGCAGGGGGCTCCCTTATATAAACCCTGGAGAGTTTAAACATGGAACTCCTATCATCCTCCCAGGACTTGGAGGGGCTGAAATATCAACCAGACAAGTCAAACTAATGATGAAAATTGGACAATTACCAAAGAAAGAATATATCATGCACCTATTCCCGAATACATAAATGAAATAGATATATTGAGAGGTATGGCTTTAAATTTACCTCAGGGGAGATAACAATTTGCAGGAAGAAAGACAGAAATTGATACAGTTTTATTGGGTAAAATAAAAATGGACCCAATCACTTAACCTGAACCTTCCAAAGTAATCAGTTTAAAGCAGTATCATGTGCCGCGTAGGCAAAATGAAATTAACAATACTACAAAGAAATGTATTGAGGCATGATTATTAGTCCCAACAACCACTTGAAGGAATAATTCTCTCTGGTCAGTACCACAGTCAGATGGGACATGGAAGATGACAGTGGATTACAGTCAACTGAATAAGGTGACTCCTCCCTTGTATGCTGCCATTCCAGATACTGTTACCTTAATAGAAGGGATACAAAATTTGATGATACTTGGTACATGGTTAGTGATTCAGCTAATGCTTTCTTTACTATCCCAATAAATTCTAAACTCTGTGCCCAATTTTCTTTCACTTGGCAGGGCTGACAATATACATTTTCATGCTTGCCACAAGGAAATCTGCACAACCTCATTATTTGTCACAGAATTGTGGCTGAACATTTGGATGAATTAGTTTTCTGATGTGCAGCTTACCCACCACACAAACAATATTATGATACAGGAAAAAGTGCAAAAAACGTGAGGAAGTGTTTGATGCTTTTAATTGAGCATATGAAAAATAAAAGGTGAGAAATTAACCCAGTAACCAACTTAAACTATAAAATTCTGGGGTATACAAAGGAAAAAAGGGTTGCAAGAGATTCTCCCACAAGCCTGACAAATGATTCATGATTTTCTTATTCTTGCCAATGAGAAAGTGTCATAAAAGTTTATAGGGTTATTTGTATACTGGCAATATCACATCCTGCATCTAGGACAAATTTTGAAACATATAAAATTATTAGAAAAAATACTAATTTGATTAAGGACTTAAACAGAGTAAAGCTTTTGAAGAAGAAAAGGCTGCTCTACAATTGGTCCTAGATTTATGACCTATGCAATGTGGAATCACAAGTGATTATACAGGATGAATATGCAGACTGGAGTTTATGACAAAAACAAAGCTGAAATATGCTTTAAGATTTTAGTCTAGGAAATTTCCTGTATCTGGAATTCAATATACCCAGTTTGAAAAGCAGTTTTCAGATGTACCTGGTAGAGACCAAGCAACTGACTTTGTGCCATGAAGTAATATTAAGACTCGGAATCCTGAATATGATCTGGGTAATGAGTACCTCAGCTTCTCACAGAATTGGACATGCTCAAGAGGCTAATATAATTAAATGGAAATGGTATATCCAAAAAAAGAGATCTAAAACAGGCAAAGGGACCGCTAGGTGGTGCAGTAGATAGAGCACCAGGGCAGGAGTCAGGAGGACCTGAGTTCAAATCTCATCTCAGACACTTGACACTCACTAGCTGTGTGACCTTAGGCAAGTCACTTCATCCCAATTGCCTCATCCTGGATCATCTCCAGTCATTCTGATGAATATCTGGTCACTGGATTCAGATGGCTCTGGAGGAAAAGTGAGGCTGGTGACCTGCATGGCCCTCCCTCATGCAAAACAAAGTCAAGTGCAAGTCATGCCATCATTTCTGTGATGGCATGGTCTTCTTCAGCAATGAAGGATGAACACATACCAAAACAGGCAAAAGTGGAGTTTCTGCTTTACATGAATCTATAGCAAACATAGGTACTGAGGGAAATGATACACCCCCTGAACCAAAGCAACAGTTGGTACAGTCCTTCATAAAATGGAATTAGGAATATGATGAATTAACAGAAGAACAAAAGAGACATGCATGGTTTACTGATGGAACAGAAAACTATTTGAGCCATAAAAGACATTGAAAAGTGGTACCCTATAACCCATGAACTACTCAGACTATGCAATGTACTGAGATAGCTGGAAGTAGTCAATATGTTGAAGTTAGGGCAGTACATCAAGCTATCAGAACAAGGAGGACAGCTTCATATATTCACTGATTCATGGGTGGTAGCTAGTGGGTTAGCTACATGGATGCCCATGTGGAAAAATCAAAATTGGGAAATTCATGGTAAAATAAGTCTGGGTCAAAGAATTATGAGAAGGTATATGAGACATGTCTTTGGTTGATAATTTTTCATGTAGATGCTCATGTGATCCTCACCACAGCAGAATGTGAGTACAATGTACCTTCTGATCAACTAGCAAAGATTGCTACTCAACAAATTGCCCCTATTCTGACACCAACTAATGATCTGGTACTAGCAAAATGGGCCCATCAAAATGACTGGCCATTTAGGGGTCTAGGCCACACATCAGAGGGCACAAGATCAAGGTATTAATATCTCATTAACTTTAAAACAATAGCAGAGGAATGTTGTATATGTCAATTGGAAAAGGAATGAAGTGTTCCTTGGGTAGTAACTGGAGAGATAGCAAGGGGAAAAGCACGAGCCCAAATTTGGCAAACAGATTTTTATTGGACCCATTCTCCAAGACAAAGGATGCAAATTTATAAGTACTTCTGTTGACACTTAGCCAGGTGTACTAGTGGCTTGTCCCTATAAGTATCAATTTAGAAAAATACTTAGAAAACTTTATATATCTTAAGTCTATATTATGGAATCCCAATGTAGATACAAAGTGACAGTGGGTCACATTTCAAAGGTAAAAAAATGAAGAACTATTATGCATTAAACAATTATCCACAAACTTCTGGGTTAATTGAAAGAATAAATGGATTATTGAAAGAGCAGCTAGGGAAGTTAAGTTCTAGTAGTTATTATCAACACTGGAAAGATAATTTGTTCACTGATTTACGCAATTTGATTAATAGACCATTGGGAGAAAGTACGACTCTAGCCAGAATGATGACTCCAAATCTGAAAATTAGAGAACAACTAACATATAAATCCCAAATATTGAGATTGGACTATGAAGCCAGATGCCTCAGCAATGTATCCAGAGACACCTGGTTCAGCAGGATATGATTTACATTGTTTAGAAGACTTTTGTTTGGATAGGAAAGAAAAAGAAAAATTTCTACTGAAATATGTATGAGAATCCCTAGAAAGCATTTTGAATGAATATTACCTAAATTAGGATTAGCAATTCAAAGAATACATGTATTGGCTGGAGTGACAGATTCTAGTTATCAAGGAGAAATTATTGTGACATTGCAAAGTTTAGGTGAAGGATCCACACAGTTTTGTAAAAAAATTGATAAAATAGTTCAAGTAATTATTATTTCTTGGGAAACAATACCCCTTGTAAAAAATGAAATAACTAGCCGAGGAACTGAAGAGTTGAGTTCTACTGATAGAATAAATTTGGAGTTAAAATATGGGTAAAATAGAAGCCAGATGATGTGACAAAGGCTGTAAAAATTATAGCACATGGGAAAGATAATACTGTAATTATTGTTTATTCAGGAGATGATGATTACCAAATTGTGCCCTTAACTCATATATTCTGCTATGAATGAGGCTATGATATTTGGGCTTATGGACTTCAGAAGCACAGCTGACTCTGTATCTACCCTACTTCTGGTTATGGTCTCCTTGTTTCTTTTTGGTTTTTGTCTGTTTAACTCGTTTGTCAAATTTGTTTCCTGAAGGCTTCATATCCTCCACCTACAGATGCCTGATCACTTAGGTCAGATGTAACCTCCTATCCACAACTGTGACATGTCACCCCTGGAACTGGTGTCCACCAAGCTACAGATGCCAGCTAAAGAACTGACTTTTTGAATGGGACCTCTTGGGGCAGGGAAAGTTCTATGTCCAGTTTCAGCTATAGAAGAAGAGATCTTTGCCCTTTACACCAAGATTTTTAGACATTGTTTGAGGAGGGAATGAGGGATTGTTTGTGCTCAAGTCCCACACTAAGATATTGTTTGATGTGCTTATGTGATCCGTTATATTGTTGTAAAGTTCTGTTGACACCAGTTGCCTAAGATATTATTTTGTATGTTTGTTTTCTGTTATCCCTATTACACTTCTGTTGGTTACAGTTACCCCACTGTCTTCTGTAATGAATATGAAAGATCTTGGAGCCAACCATGATGACAATTTAAATGGGAAGATCTTTCCCATTCATCGAAGCCCATGTGACCTGCTTAAGTCACATGTGGTGGGAGGAGCTGCTGAATGAGTGGAACAGGAAGGATGAAGCAGAACTTGGAGGAAGTTGGTAAGAATGGTTAGAGTGGAGGAGAGACGACACAGGCAGGTAGGCACAAATAGTATTGTGAGAGTTTGCTTGTCCCAGAGTGGAGGCAATTGGAAACAGTTCCCTTCAGTGATAATGTGAACTGATTTCTTGTTACTATCATAGATTTGTCTTTCTGGTATCTGAATAAATGTTTTTCTTCTGCCTTTTATATGGAGAGTCTGTTATACTTAGCTATTCAGAACTAGACCGGCATATTCATAGACATGATTGGTGTTGTGAATATTACCTTGCTGATATACCCAGATTAACAGAAAAGGAAATGAAAATACTTAAATAACCGTATTTTTTAAAAGAATTGAACAAATCATCAATGAACTGCCTAAGGAAAGAAACTATCCAAGGCAAGGTTGATTTATAAGGAAATTCTACCAAACACTGAAAGAACAATTAATTCCAACACTATATACACTATCTGGGAAAAATGGTGAAAAAGAAGTTCTACAAAATACCTTTTACAACAAAAATATGGTTTTGATACCTTAACCAGGAAGAGCCAAAAACAAAGAAAATTATAAACCAGGTTTCCCTAATGAATGTTGATGGAAAAATACAAATAAAATATTATCAAGGAGATTACAGAACTTTCCATGAGAATAATATACTATAACCAGGTGAGATTTATACCAGGAATGCAAGGCTGGTTAAACATTAGGAAAGCTATCAGCATATTTGACCATATCAATAAAAAAATTAACAGAAATCATATAATTATCTCAATAGATGTTTAAAAAGATATTGACAAAATGGAGCAAGTATTCCTATTAAAAACACTAGAGAGAATATGAATAAATGTAGTTTTCCTTAAAATGATAAGTAGTATCTATCTAAAATAATCAGTCAGCATTATCTGTAATGGGTATAAGCTAAAAATTCTCCCAAAAGGATCAAAGGTGAAGTAAGGATGCCCATAGTCACCACTGTTATTCAGTATTTATATTAAAATCTCTTGCTTAAGTATAAGAGAAAAAAAAGAAATTGAAGGAATTAGAATAGGCACTGAAGAGAAAAACTCTCAGTCTTTGCAGATGATATAAGAGTATACTTGGAGATTCCTAGAGAATTGACTAAAAAGTTACTTGAAATAATTAGCAACTTTAGTGAAGTTGCAGGGTACATAAAAAAACCCAGATACATATAGCATCAGTATTGCTGTATGTTATCAAGAAAGCCCAGCAACAAATGACAGAATTCTCTTAAAAATATTTGGGCCGAGACAAACTTAGGAATTATATGAACACAATTACAAAACATTTCTTACACAAATAAAGTCACATCTCAACAACTGGGGGAAACAATTAATTGCTCATGAGTAGACTGAGTCAATTTAACAAAAATGAGGATTCTGCCTAAATTAATTTACTTATTCAGTGCTATTCCAATCAGACTACCAGAAAATATTTTACAGAGCTAGAAAAAATGTTAACGAAATTAATCTAAAAAAAGCCAAAATGTCAAGGATATCAAGGAATTAATAGGGGAACATATCTGCAAAGAACCAATACTTCTCAAACTATATTATAAAGCAGGAATAATCAAAACTATTTGATACTAAGAAACAGAGTTGGGGATCAGTGGAACAGGTTAGGTATACAAGACACAGTATTCAATGACTAGAGTAACCTACTGTTAGATAAATCCAAAGACTCTAGCTTCTGGTATAGGAACTCATTATCTGACAAAAACTACTAAGAAATCTGAAAAATAGAATAGCAGAAACTAGGCATAGACCAACATCTCATATTGTGTATGAAGATAAAGACAAAATGATTTAGACATAAAGGGTAATACCATAAATAAATCAGGAGAATAACAAATAATTTACCTGTCAGAAATATGGAATAGTGAAGAATTTATGACCAAAGAAGAGACAGAAAAGATTATGAAACGAATAATTTTGATTACATTAACATAAAAAAGAGTTTTTGCACAAACAAAACCAAGACTATTAAGATTAGAAGGAATTAATTAATCTAATTAATATTAGAAGGAAAGTAGAAAGATTAGAAATAATCATATAGCCAGTGTTTCCAACAGAAGCCTCATTTCTTAATTTTATAGAAAACTAAGTCAGATTTTTTAAAATAATACATGTCATTATCCAATTGATAAATGGTAAAAAGGATACAAACAAGAAGTTTTCAGATGAAGAAATCAAAATTATCTACAATCATATGAAAAAATACTCTAAATCACTATTGATTGGAAAAATGCAAATTAAAACCTCTCTGAAGTATCACCTCATACATCTCAGAATGGCTAATAATATGAAAGAAAAGGAACACAATAAATGGTGGAGTGGTAGGAAAATAGGGACACTAATGCACTTTTGGTGGAGTTGTGAACTGATCCAGCTATTCTGGAGAGCAATTTGGAACCATGGCCAAAAGACAATCAAACTCTGCCTACATTTTGATCCAGCAATACCATTGATAGATAGGTTTCCCAAAAAGATCATAAAAAAGGGAAAAGGACTCATATGTCAAAAAATGTTTAGAGCATTTTTTTGTGGTGGAAAAAAGTGCAATACCATTGCATCATAAGAAATGATGAGAGGGTGGATTTTATAAAATCCTGGAAAGACTTACATGAACTGATGCTGGGTGAAGTGAGCAGAATCAGGAGAACATTGTGCACAGTAGCAATGAGGGTACAATGATTAATTATAATTGACTTAACTCTTCTCAGCAATACAATGATACAAGATAATTCCAAAAGACTAATGACAGA
>JAQQSK010005385.1:0-14933 GCA_028658325.1 Potorous gilbertii
AAAAACAACAAACACAACTTGTGAGGCCATACTCAATGCCCTTGGAACATGGAATTGTCAGGATGAAGTTTGACCTCAATTAATGTAATGTCACAGGCTCTAGAGACCTCAAATACACCAATCAAAAGTGTGAACTAGGTGGAAATAAGTTCTTAATCAATTTGATAGGATCATAATAAGATGTTGGCCATTGGATTAAAGGTTGCTGCTACCATAAAAGAAAAATCTTATAAATCAGCCACTCTTGGACCTCCATAGAAAACCAGTAGTCAGGCCAGCAGTGAGCCAATCAAGTGCTGTTTAATGGTATAATATTTGTAGTTCATAAAGATGAAATGAAGAGCTGGAGCTAAACCCCTGTGAAAGAATCACTTATGAGGGTCTGGTGTAGGGTTTGTGTTATTTTGTTTTGTTTCCTTCTCTCTCTTTTTCTGCAATGACTGAGTCAGCAGACACACAAAAAAATGTAGAAGACAGCAAGTCCATTTGAGACCAATAGTCACCCAAATAAACCAAAACCTTCAAGGAACAGCTCTGGACTCTACAAAGACCCAGAAAGATCTAAGGACTCATGAAACTGTGCTGACTGTGCCCACTACAAATTGTAACATAATCTCAGGTGAACTCTCACTGCAGCAAGGCAATTTATATCTCCCTAATCAATCACTATCCCATTCATGACAGCTATTCCAAACATTCCTGTTTCTTTTGGATCCCCTTACATTACTCCACCCCCCACTCCCTTTCTGACAACCTGAAGTCAAACTTCATAGAAAAAAGAAATTAATATCATTTGTTTAAAAATACATTTTCACCCTCCCCCCCACATCACATGATAAATCTCCTACTTCACCCCATCTCAAAACAGGTGATCTTTTCCTCAGACAAGGCAAACTCCTCCACAAACAACTTTGTGTCTGTATCTGTCTGTCTGTCTGTCTGTCTGTCTCTCTCTCTCTCTCTCTCTCTCTCTCTCTCTCTCTCTCTCTCTCTCCCTCTCATTGGCACATCATAATCCCCTAATAAACACTTGTTTACTGGTTGACACACATCTACACATACTTTAATCCAAGTTCTTCCTGACTCCAAAGCCAGTATTCTTTTTCCTCTTCAGTATTTTGGGATTACAAACATACTATTCTCTCCTTCCATTTCTTTGCTGAGATTCTCTATCATATATTCAATTTTTCCAACTCCTGTTATTTGTTTTTAAATTCTTCATTGAGAGCTCCATTTTCCAACCTCAATCAGTCACTCGTTTATCTTCTTAAGTATTTTATTTGAACTAAATAGACAATCTTGCTATTGTACCATAATATCTGGGAAGTTCATAGGAATATGTATTTCATTAGATTATAGTGATTGATTCTTATTTCATATTAAAATACATGTTGAATATTTTTTGGTCTCTCTTCGAGATTTTATTTATTTTTCTATTTCGTTTGAGTATCTTTCTCTGTTGGTCTATCTGCTGGTATGTGGGGTTTATTCAGGACTTCTTTCTTGATGTTTGTCTTTTATATCCTCTGTTCTTTCCTCTTCAATCCTTCTTCTTCTACTTTTACGTTGATCCATAAGGTTGGATTTCTGGGGAGAAGGGTGGGGGGTTTAATCTTCCTCAGGTTGGAGTAAACTCCATGATTGGTCCCAGTTGTGTTTCCAGTCACATCCAATACTCTATCCCCCCATAGCCTGTGACTGTGAATGGCTCTTTTTAGAAAAACATTTTTTAGAAATGTTTCTTTTTAGAAAAACATTTATCCTTTCTTTGGGGGAGTAGTGCTGTGGGAGAGGTGGACAGAATCACAACTATGGGGAATCCCTTCAGTCAGACCTCAGTCACAGACCTGTGAACCTGCTTGTGCTCACTGCAACCAGCCTGTGGAGTTAGTTAGAGGTAGGGACACTATGAGATACAAATATTAAAGTTCTGCAGCATCTTTATAGAGTTTTAACTTCCTGTAGGTATCTAGTTTATTTGTGGATTCAGTTATATCGCCTCTATCTGATGCATACTTCTTTTTTTTGAGATTTTAGGGTTAGAAAAGTTTGTGGCAAGTAATTTTTTGGTTATCTTACTGACACAGTCTCACTGATGTCATTTATCTATCATCCAAATATCATTTTCCCCCTTTTTTTCTAAATTAAGACTATAGGAAACAATTTTGTACACTAAGTAATAGGTTCAGCCCATGTTGTTGCTACAGGAGTCTGTGGTACCACATAAACTATATCAGAACTTCTGAGAAATAAAATATCATTATGATACAAATGAAAAATATTGCTTAACTCAAGCTGATCTAAAGACAATTCCTTTCTCTAAAGAACTGAGCTGTTTTACAGTCTATAGAAAAGCAAAAATGCTTTATTGAATACAAGTGACTGTACCCAGTACTTTGAGAATATTATAAAAAAGTAAAAAACCACAATCAATTCTCTTTTTTTGAAACCAAAATTATATGTGTTGTGAAACAGATTGCTGTTTTTCTTCTTCTTGCTTTGCTTTACTCTATTTGAACAGAAAAAAACATCATCATCTGCTAGTTGGTGGTCCACACACCTGCTGACTAAGGTAGGCTCCTAACAACTTCATGCATGTAACTCCTCAGAATTAAAAACTTTCAGTGGCTACCTACGACTTAAAGGATAAAAGCACAAACTCCTAAAATTGACTTTCAAGGTCATTCATAATTGGGAAGCTTTCAACCTTATCTCCCACTATTCCTCAATATAAACATTCTCTAAGAACTGAGATAGTCTCCTCACAGTACTTCAAACAGGTAACATTTTTTTTAGATTGTAGTCCCCTTATTTCAACAAGGCTAAAAGTGCAACAGCCTCCTCAAGGACCCAATCCAAATACTGATTTTCAAGGAAGCTTTTACTTACTCCATTTTTCTGATTGGGATCAGTCAGTCACTCATTAGGCAATCTGGTGACTCCCCATTTTCAGCAACTGAATGTATTGTCACTGGACTTATTGGGGTCACTCACTCCATCTTTAGCTGTACAGCAGCTCAGAACTCAAGAGATCCACCAACTCCCCTAGTATCTGAAATCAGAGGCAAGCATCAGCATAGCTCACAGCCATATTCATCCTTGAAAGAGCACCTTGGTTTATGTTAATGTTCCTCCAACTGAAAGGTTCTCTCTACCCATGCAAATGCCCCTCCTTCTCCATTCTCCTCTGCCTAAATCAATTCTCTCCTCCTCCATTAAACCTTTCATAACTCTAGTGTCTCCTAAGTTCTTCAGTTTCTAAAATCCTATAATATTTTGTTGAAAAGATATTTAATCACTTAAGGTGACAATGACAATTATACTAATTAACATTTGCATAGCATTTGAAGGTTTGTGAAGCCCTGTATACACATTTCATCCTTTAATCTTCAAGAAACCCTGTAATGATAAGTACAGTTGTCATTGCCCTGACTTTACACAAGAGGAGGCTAAGGCACAGATAGAAAGGTGAAGTGATTTACCTGTGTTCAGCAAATACCAGAGGTGATATTTGATCTAAGGTCACTTCTGACTTCAAGTCCAACACTCTGCATAATTAGCATAACTGCACAAATCACACAGGGGAGTCAAAGTCTAATTTCCCCACATCATAAATAAGGAAAGAACTTTATAATATGCTTGTTTTCTAAAACCAGATGAGTAAATTTGCAGAATCTTTTTTTTTTGGTGCAAGATGTATCATGCTATCCTCATCATTTTTTAGGTGTCATAATCAGTGTGGGCACCTTTATCATGGCAATGAATTTCTAGTATAGTAACTCTCTCCACCCAATTCAGATTAGCAATTTGTCCAGAGTTGAAAATCTTCATAACATAAGACTTAGTGGTCCCCATGGTCACAAAGTGGGCAGAACTTGAATCTAGGTCTTCTTGATGCAAGGGCTGAATCTATTCCTTAAGCAATGTTGTACCTTACACCAGTCTAGACCAAAAATATTACTGTTGTCAATTTAATGGTCATATTCCACCAACATATCAAAACTAATGGGTTTCGAATGTAATGAACATTTACGGACTGACTTTTCTGAGAGTTCATTTCTTAAAAGTTTCCATTTTTATTTTTAAAAGTATCTAGAGTCTATCTCTAGGCATCATCATCATCACTGTTCCATTCCCATCATTACTTGCCATTACAGGAAAATGAACTCATGTCATAAGTAGTTCTACCTAGTGATTTGCTGCATAAATGTAGGTGGTGAACAGCTGACCTCAAACATTTCTCAGAGAAGCTGTCTTTAAAAAAAATGAAAATGTCATTTCTTCTCCTTTTTCTGAGCTATGTAATGCTTTTTAAATTTCCCCCCTGACTCAATGCATTAGGTGACTTGTCAGATCACATTTTGTCAGCCTCATTGTATTATGTCACACAATATGACAGACACAACCCATTGTGACAAATCACACCTCCCAATGTGTCAGCAGGGAAATAAGAAAATGACAGTTTTCTGAAAAATCCAGCGAAAGCACCCCATGGTGTTCTATGAAAAGTCACTTATAAAGATTTAAAACAAACTGGAAAATCCAACTAGTTACATTCATCAAGAAGGAGCTGGAGAAGGGGATGGAGGGAAGAGGGAAGGATTTATACATGTAAATTTCCTTTCACAGAAAGAGAACACCAGAATTCTTCTTTTGTATAACTAAATTCCACCCTTCATGATTATAAATTTAAAATGAGCTGCTTCACTAGTATAATTTCAGTAAGAGAAAATAGGTTTCACTTTTTAAATGTGTCCAATATACTAATTGGTTAACAATAAAATAGGGTTGAATTGACAAAGGCTCATAAGGTAGACAGCACCTTCTTTGGACCCATGCCTGCAATTTCTATATAAACCACTAGGTGGAAGGTGAGGTGTCAGCTTAGCAGTCCATCACAGACAATTGAAATAAGTCAAATTTAAACCACATGTGAAAAAGCCCTAAATTTGCGAATGAATAAACAAATTGTGATAAATAAATGGGACAAAATAGTGTTTCACTCTAAGAAACTAAAAATATGAGATATTCAGAGAAATGTGGAAAGACACAAAGAGAAAAATAAACTTACATGATAGATGACCCTGAAGAAAAAAAATGACACACTTTCCTCTTTTTGGTTGACAAGTGACACACTTAACTGTGGGTAATGCACACCATCAGATGTAGAAACAACGCTAATTGTCTGTCATAAAGAAGGAGTAGGGGATGGGGGCATGTAATATGTTTGGAGAGATCTATGATATTTTAAAATGGCATCAGTAAAACTTATTTTTTTTTAAAGATTTAAACTGTTTCATTCAGTGTTTATGTAACAAAATAAACTCTTCACATAATCATAAAATTTTGAAGGTTAAAAAGGACCTCAGAGTCTGAATCCAATCTATAAACAAAAGGAATCTCTACTATAACCTACCAAATAAGTCATGGTCCAGATTCTGTTTGAAGACCTCTAAAGATGAAAGACTATTATCTTTTGAAGCGGTTCACTCCGCTTTTGGATGGATCTAATTGTTGGGACTTTTTCCCCTTATATCAAACCTAAATTCATGCCTTTGCAATTCCCACTCATTGTTTCTATCTTCGTGCATTGAGGCCAAGCAGATCTGCACCCTGTTTCCCTAAAGCTCCTTCTTATCTAGACAAAACACGTTCAGCTCCTTCATTCAATCTTCATATAACAAAAGGAACTCAAGGTCTTCACCAGCCTTGTTCCCCTCTGACCACTACACAATTTGTCAATGTCCTTCTTAAGCTGGGGTGTCCAGCACTGAGTACAATACGGCAGATGAAATCCAGCAGTGGAACTCTCACCTCCCTACTCCTGGAAGCAATGTCCTCTTAATGCAGCCCAAGATCATATTTGCTTTCCTGGCTACTATACCACACTGATGGCTTATATGAGCTTTCAATCCACTAGGACTTTCAAAATATTTTCATAACTGCTACTTAACTAGGTCCTCTCTATCTTAATTTGCAAAATCAATTTTTTTCTACCCAAGTATAAGATTTTACATTTATCCCTATCAAATTTCATCTTATTAGATTCAGCCCAGTGCTCTAGCCTGTCAAAATCTTTTTTGATCTTTGCTGCCATTATATTGTGAGAGTTGTCTTCCTAGCTTTAGCTCACCTGAAAATTTGTCTTCTTCTCTT
This sequence comes from Potorous gilbertii, assembly GCA_028658325.1. Taxonomy (NCBI): domain Eukaryota; kingdom Metazoa; phylum Chordata; class Mammalia; order Diprotodontia; family Potoroidae; genus Potorous; species Potorous gilbertii. The sequence goes on from JAQQSK010005385.1 coordinate 6,157, forward strand.
CATCTTCCACTGTTGTCCAAGACTTATTTTCACGGAGTACCCACTCAATTAAAAAAAAATCTCATTCAGTCTATGGCCCTACATCAAGAGATAGTTAATTCAAAAATGGCTATGGTGTTCCTATTGTGTACAAGACCAATTTGTATTCTATTTTTAATAATTAGTAAACTGCACAATTTTGGGCCAATCAAGGTTTACTGTCTTTCAAGGAAAGGTTAGGGATCACTGCTATGAACTATTTGCAAAGGACTCATTTTGCTACTGTTGCAATGGTTGCCTTCCTATACTGGATCTGTGCATCTGTAAAACTTGTTTGAGACCTATTCCAGAAAAATGAAGCATATAAATCATATATGGTGTCAACCTAACTCCTCATGACTGACAATCATAAGCCATGTATTAGAAAGTTTAACTCTAGCTCACATGTCATTTTATTTAAAATGCACATCATTTTTTTAGAAGAGGAAACAGTGGTACCTAGCAACCAAGTAATGGAAGATACTTGGTATTTTCCCTAACAGATGAAACATATTTTGAATCAACAGGGAAGCAATTCCAGTCCTGTCTCCCCAAAAGAGAAAGTACCCAAAGAGCATATGGTCTTGTTTATAGAGGTGACCAAGAGCCCCCATGTCTTCTGTGACATTCTCCAGCAACTGATAACTTGGAGTAAAAGTGATATGAGCATCAGACTTGGTCTATTGTTGTGACTCTGCTGTAGCTAAATAGCTATGGAACACTGAACAAGTCCTATGACCACTCTGAGCCTCAGTGCACTACTGTAAAATGAGGTTACAATAAATGATGCCTGGGTCTCCTTCTTCTAACACTTTATAATCCTATGGCATATAGGTACCTCTCATAGTCAAAGTATTTTCTCTCGTCTGCACAATCTCCTCATCTGTAAAATGAAGGCCATAATACCACCTCCTTCCCAGGGTTGATTATTGAGGATCAAATTAGTAAGGATGAGTGGGAATTAATGAGGAATTGATTAATAAGGATCAAATAATATTTGTAAAGAAATGTGGAAACTATATAAATGTTAGCTATTATTAGGATTAACATCAACGATAAATATTATTGATAATAAATATGTACCCAGCATTATTTTGGGCATTGTAGGGACATAGAAATAAATTATGTTCTACCCCTAAGTGACCTGAGCAATTTTCACCCATGTGCATGAACCAATTATCCAAAATATCTATTGACAGATTTAAGCATGTTATTCCTCTAGTGAGACAGCCAAGAGAGACTCCATAATTATTTTCCACTAGATTTGGGGCCTTATTGTCTGTTTTGGGTCCTTTCCAGTGACACTGTTGAAGATAATTTTGCTGAGATAGACCATGGCTCTAAAGGTGGTAACCCAGCCCTAGATAATGCTATTATTACAAGAATTGCAATCTTACCATATATATATATATATATATATATATAGATATAGATATAGATATAGATATAGATACATATATAGGTACATGTTGTCTCCAAGCTCCTGGAGGGCAAGAACTTCTCTTCTCAGTATCCAACATTTTGCTAAGCACTTAGCAGAACTTTCAAAAATACTTCTAATACATGGCCTTTTTGCTCAAACAGAATATGGCAATTTTGTCATAGGGATTATTTTCTGCAGTTCTAAAGTTTTACAATTGTATCTATCTTAATGTCAAATATAAGGGAATCCGTATTTAGAAAAAGGATTTAGTTCCAATTTTCTCATTAAAAGGTTATTCACTGCAGGATTCCTTTATGTAACCCTGATGAATTTAACATAGTTGACTCAGTGATTTGATTTGGACCCAACTTGTAACTAGAGCAGGGTGACTGAAGCTGTGCTTCAGAGGGTCTTTTTTTAAGGGGAGTTGTGGGAAGCAGACTGGTTCCCCCTGTCTAGCCTGAGCTAGAGGTGCAGCTGTACTTCATGGGTTCAATCCCAATGCTGATCAGTATTTAACATGGTATTTTCCCACATGAACCATTTCACCCATCCTTAGGCAACATGGTGACCTTCCATTCCCCGGACCTGACAGTATTTGTGCTGTATTTAATATGGACACCCAATAAGCTTTAAACATACTGCAGCCCAGAACTCCTGAGCTCAAAGTCATCCAAGGTACCAAAATTTAGAAGGTGCTCACGTCACTTTTACTGCTAAAATGAATGGCTATAAATGATCTTAATACCTAGTTATCAAGGATAATTTATTAAAAATAAGAAGCTAACATATGGTCTGTTCCTGCAGTAAACCTTAGGTGAGTCCTTCCTTCTCCCCTTCCCACACCCCTGACCATTGCTTCTCCTTCCCTTTCTTCCAACATCCCCAATGTTACCTCAGGGTCTCTAACTACATGAGTTTCTACTCTTTTCCCTAAAGTTTCTTGTCCCCATCATCATGATTTAAAAATGCTTTTGCTACTCTCCCTAGTTTCTTTTTTTTCTCTTTTTGCCAGTGACCCAGTTTGCTAGTTACAACTCTGTAGACCAAAGAGAGGTCAGACTTTCTAAAATCATTCTGGTCTAGACAGAATGTGTTTATGCCAGAATGTCAGGATTCAAAGTCACTGAACCATCCACATTCCTTATGACCATATCATTGTTGACATTTCAGTCACAAGTATGGTTTTATTCAGTCCTTCTGAATATTTCCTACACTACCCACAGTTCCTTGAACACAGCAGATACTTAATAGATTTGCCAATGAGTCATAGTAGCTTTACCATAGATAATCATTTAAGAAAAGCAGCATCAAGAATTTTATTGGGAGAAACTTCTATTTGGAGATGATAAGAGCTTTTGTTATGCCACCAAAAAAAATTCTTTGTACGTGGTCCTACTTAGTCCTTAGCTTTTTCCAGTCATTCACCTAAGGTCAAGTCAACATTCCTATAGATGTAAGTATAAACAATAATACTAAAACATGAGGAACCATATACTACTTTAAGATTCACCAAACATTGTACATACATTATCTCTTTATCCTCATGGTGACTCTATTAGAAAAGTGCTGTACCAAAGGAATTTTTGTCCCCATTTTATAGATGAAGAAACTGGGTCTTGGAGAAATATTAAGTAACTTGACCATGGCCACACAGCTGGTAAGTGGCAGAGGCAGGATTTGAATGTACTTTCCTGATATCAGGTCCAGCATGCTTTCTACATTCCTCCATGCTTCTAATTCAGTCTTATTTATAGAACAAGTGGCAAATAAAAAGTTATTCCCAAACTGTTTTCCCCACCACACTTTGCCTGTATAGTTTAGTGAGTAAAACGGACATGAAAACTCACTGAAAATTTCAGTGGTAAATTTGAGTGAGGGACAAAGGCAAATTTGAAAGCGCAAGTTGTGCCCAATAGTTGAATCGTTATATGAAAGGGTAATCAGTTACAATGAAGCAGCATTTCATAGTGAATAGAAGGTTGATCTTGGAGTTAGGAAGAACTGGGTTCAGCTACTACTGCTAACATATGGTGTCAGTATGTCCATGGTATGACTAAGACTATGAGTCAACCTTCTATCTTATCCTCATACTTGGTCATACCAGTTTGGCCTTCTTACCATTTACCCAATGTTGTTGATGAACTCTTCCTCCTCCCTGACTGGGACAACACCTTCCATGGAGTACCTGAAATCTGGACTTTAACACCTAATCTTCCAGAAACTAGACCCCAGTCTCTAAAGAAGTTAATCCATTCATCCTTGGAGTTCCCATTCTAAGACCCTGCACAGGTGATTGTTGATTGAATATGTGCAAACCAGAGAGCCCAGAAAGTCCCCTATGTCTGTTGGCTAACTTAGTTACTAGACATGCTACAGCTCCTCTCATCTAGCCATCTTCCCAGGACATCTCTTGATAAATTTGATTTTCTTCACTCTCCTTGGTGCCCCTCTTCCTAACCTGCTACCTCCCTAGAACAAAAGACTACTTTCCAATCATACTTACTTAGTTTTTCTTTCCTGATTAGAATATAAGTTTCATGAGAGTAGGAATTCTTTTTAATGCATTTTTTAAAAAATCTCATGTATTTAATCTATACTTTTTCATTTAGTCAGTCATTTAAGCTTTCACGATTCTAGGCAATACCATTAGACTAAGTTATAGAATAGTTTCCAACTACCTTGGGTGGGGAAAATTACACATTAGTAGTTCCCCATATCAATGAAATAACAATTATAAACAAAAGGGAAAAAAGCAAGGGATAGATAAAATTATGGTCATTCTAATCACAAAAAAGTGAAGTGATTGAAGTCTTAGCAAGACATCATTAAACTCTGTTTTCAACCTATATGATAAAATTTAACAAAATTATTCCTCTTTTTCTGTGACTTACTGAGACTTGTTCCTTGTTAACTGTGTCATTCAGGGTGTGTTCATTCTGTTTTTCCTTTCACCCAAGGGCATAATAACATGTAGGTATCTGCGATGACTAGCTCAATAAATGTATTTCCCTTGGTTCTTTTTCATAATGACTCTATTATCCTATCTGTCCTCACTGGCCTTCAAACTTTCCAATCCATCTCTCAGCTTGTGGTGATAGTGTCTCCTTTGGTTTTTGACAAGATTTTGCTTCTTAAATTTCCGATTACTACCAATTACTGTTCAAATCCAAACAACCACCCCCTATTCCCTTTCCTTCTTAAGAAAGGACCTGATTTAAATTCAACTTTTTTATTTGTATTCAGAAAATGGAGACACTGTGCAGAAATGTCATTTCATTTTATTTAAATGCTTGGACAATTTAATTAAAACCAGATCCCTATAAATCCTGTGATTATGAACTCATCACTGAATTATTCTCAAGACCTAGTAAGTCACCATAATTGGTTACATGTTTGCAGAAGAGCTGAAGAGTGGAAAATGTTAAACTATATGACAAAGACATTAACCATTATCAGTTAAAAGATGAATAGTGAACAATACAAGTGGGCTACCCTACATACTGATTGAAACATGCTGTCTGGAACTGATGGAGCAATCCTGACAGGGTTCATTCCCCCTCAAGAGTAATGAGTTTATTATGCAGCTTCCCTTCAAGGTCGCTGCTCACAGACGTGGTACCATTTGTCAGTGACAAACCTTATCAAGATGCATTTGAACATGTGGCCTAACAATTCTATTTCAACAGGACTATGAAAGAGTACCCAGAGGACTAGAGCACTTTAAGCTCAATAACTATGAATTAAAATGATATGGCTATACCAAAAGAGATAAGACCGCTGCTCAGTATGGATGAATGGTGGTAATGAGGGAGAAAAGGAAAAACTATTCTATTCATGTTAGGACTTCTTATGTTCCAGTGATCATAACCTGGAAAAGAAATGGAAAGAAAAAATGGCAAATAATGAGTTGAAATCCACAGGGGAAATAGGCAGTGAAGACACCAGTACCAGGCTCAAGTCCGGCTCCAGTCCAATCATCGCAATGATTCTGAATTCAGCTGCTAACCAATAAACTCCATTCCCCAACCTCAACTGCACTCTCCCTTAGTCTCTTCACCCTCAACCCTGTCCCACAAATATCTCATGAGAGTTCTGGTTGTCCTCTCTACTGTAACCTCTGGAACTCCTGCTCCATAATTAACACCCTTTTTTTGTCTTAAACTTTTTTCTTTTCACATTCTTTCCATCTTGTAGCATTCACTGAGATGGGGCTCCTCTTAGTGGCATTACTTCTATCACTACCCTTTCCAGTAATGGCTAAACTTTCATGCCTCTGATTTGCTGGTGATGCTGTGGAAGCTGATATTCTCCTTGCTCTACATTGCCACTTCTAGACACTCCCTCTACCATCATCACTCAATAACCTCTATTCCTTTGATAGTCATGCCATTATTAGCTCAATATAGGTCAATAAGTAATATGCCAGCCAGAAAAGACAATGAGATTTTAGGTTGCACTAGGACAGAGATAGTCTAGCAGACCAGGGAGGGGATAATTTCCCAGTCTGTTCTGGATGGACTACATCAAGAGTATTATTTTTAGTTCTAGATACTACGTTTTAAGAAAGATGTTAACAAATTGGAAAGTATGCATAGGAGAGCAAACAGGATGACCAAGGGCTAGGGGAAAATTCCAAGTGAAGATTATTTGGAAGGATATATATGTAGAGCCCATAGCAAAAAAAAATAAAACTGTGGGGAAGTGAATATGATCACCGTGTTCACAAATTTGAAGGATCATTAAGTCAAAAAATAGATTAGACTTTTTTATCTTGGCCTCAAAGTAAAGAGAGATGGGAATAATGGGTAGATGTTGCAGATGCAGATTTAGGTTTAATCTGAGGAAACACTGATTGGGGCTCTCTTCAAAGTTCTTCAAAAATGACTGCAGGACCAAATTCTGGTATATTATATAGAAGATTTCTGTTCTTCTGTGGTTTGAATTAGATGACTTCTGAGTATCTGACCACTGTTGAAATTCAGTAAGTCTGGTTATGCTTATGTGACCAGAGTGAAAACTTGACAATTTTCTGGTAAACTTGCTCCATAAAAAAGTATCATACCTAAATGTAGGCAAAGCAAATGGTAGTTTAAACAGTATGATTTGAGGAAACCTAAATCATACTTGGCATCAAATGTTTTTCTCCATCATGCTCAGAGTGCCTGCATAGCCAGAAATTCATACCATTGCCTTGGAATGAGTCTGAAGCCCTCTGACAGTAGCATAGGTTAATTAAGTTTACATAATTGACATTTATACTCCTAAAAGGTTTGGAAATGGAAAATTTCACATGTGCAGAGGAAAGACCTGTACTGTCACAAAACTTTACATTTGGGACAATGGCGTTATGGTTGCAGGATATCAGTATTAAAATTCACTTTTTAGTAATTGTCCCTGACATATAAACACCCTATCATCAAGTATTATAGGATCTAAATTAAAAGATCTGAGTAAGAAGGACAGTATTATTATTTTTGCTTTCCAAAATGAAAATTATATTTTATTATAATATAATATGGCAGCTGGGTGACACAGTGGAGCCTGAATGAAGACTCATCTTCCTGACCTCAGACACTTACTAGCTATGTGACCCTGAGCAAGTCATCTTAACCCTGTTTACCTCAGTTTCTTGTCTGTAAAATGAGCTGAAGAAGAAAGGGCAAATCACTCCAGTATCTTTGCCAAGAAAACTTCAAATGGGGTCATGAAAAGCTGGATACAATCGAAAAGACTGAACAACAAAATGTATAAAGCAACAAACACCAATTCTTCAACTAGTACAGGCAAAAAATCCTTCATACAGAGAGCTGTCATTTTTAACTAATTAATTCTTAATTGCTCTAATCAGATAGTCTTCTCTTTCTAAATTTATATTGTTACTCTTGTTTAAACATCACTTTCACATATAAATATAACTCTCTCCTACCTTTCAAGTCAGCCCTTCCAAAAAGGAATAGGGGTTTAAGGAAAGAAAGGGGAAAAAAGGTAATTCAACAGAAAGCAAACATATTAAGCATATCTGACTCACTATACCCAAGGTCACCCCACCTTTGAAAAGAAGGAATATAGATTTATCTTCTCAACTCTTCTCTAGGGCTAAGGATACAAACATAAGTGGTCTTGTTCTCACATAAAAAGAGCTAAAAAATAAATATTCTCACTGAAGAATATTTTGGTCTCCAAACCCCTAATTCCAAACTCCAAAATGGTTTTGTTGCTTCGGTCTCTTTCCTCCATTCCTTTAGGAATAATAAACCATAATGTAATACACTGAGAATTGTGCTATGCCTTCGATTAGGAGACCAATAAGGAGGCCTGGCGCTGGGGTTTAGGAGTTATACAAACATAGGCAATGTCTCAGCTTCCTTGTTTTTAAACTAAGGATAATATTTATACTGTCTATCTCAAAGGGCAATGACAAAAATACTTTCTAAGTTTTAAAGAACTATATGGATGCTATTTATGGCCATCATCATGTCTCTGATTGTCTTCAGTTTTGTTTTCTGCCTTAGAGCTCTGCTCAAGATTGCCAGTATTTTTTCAGGTCTCTGACTCTCCCACGCTATTTTTAAGAGGATAAGTCAAAGGTTTTTTGGAAACATGACTCCTGTGCCCATTTGCCTACAGTGACAATTGAGGTCTTTGCTTTTGCTTTCTCCTTAAAAAGTGGAAAGCCCTATTAATTAAATTATTATTATTAATTATGTTTGAATTAAAGTCTTATTAATTTATTAAGCATGGCATGCATTCACTATGAATTTATGACCTATTGTGTCGCTTTTTTGTTTTTGTTCAGTCATGTCTGACTCTTTGTGATCCCATTTGGGGTTTTCTTGGCAAAGATACTGGAGTGGTTTGTCACTTTCTTCTTCAGCTCATTTTACCGATGAGGAAACTGAGGCAAACAAGGTTAACTTGACTTGCCCAGGGTCACATAGGTAGTAAGTATCAGAGACCAGATCTGGACTCACAAAGATGAGTCTTGCTGACTCCAGATCTGGCTCTCTATTCACTGTACTACCTAGCTGCCCAGGTCCCTTTGGAGACTTAAGGGATACAGATGAATGAATCTTAACACCGCAAAAACAAAATAATAAAACAGAAAACTATACTAAATTTTATTTCTTCAAAAGGAATGTTATAGATATCCAAAAAAGAATGGTTTACAATGAGATAACATGCCTGGAGTAGGTATTGAATAAAATATCATGATTTATAATCAGATGAGCTGGGCTTGAAAATGTACTATTTTCCAACTTTTCAGGCCTTAGGCAAATAACTTAGGCTTTTAAAAAATCACTTTCCTAAAGCAAAAAACCAAAATGAAAAGGTT
>JAQQSK010005386.1:0-14932 GCA_028658325.1 Potorous gilbertii
TTCCTTCTTTCTCCTCTAGTCACACATGGCATTACCAACCCTTAGACTTTACCATCTTGAGGAATTGTACTGCTTCTAGAATTCAGAACTTAGAAGTAATCCATTGCCCCAAAGGAAGAGTGCTACATTTGGAACGATAGCTATCACTTATTAGCTATGTAATCTTAGTCAAATTATTTAACATGTACTGTTTCCTCATACATGAAAAAAAGGAATTGGACAAGATGACTTCGAAGTTACTCTCTACGTCTAAGATCATATGATCTTTGCATCTGTTCCATTCTCTCACAGTACACCTACCTTTCACCCTTACTTGACCTCTGGCTCATAACCTATCATTTTTCTATTCTATCTCCCCAGTGATGGTTTCTGTGCCCCATGCTCATCCATAACTCTGTGGTCTGCCAAGTTAATGTTTTACTAGCTACTAAAAGAAAATCCTTTCCCCCCTTTATTTGTCCATTCCTGACCTTCAAATCTTCATCCCCGGATAGTTTACTTAGCACTTTCTTTCCAGACTACTAAATGTTATTGGCAAAAGTCACAAAACTGAGCTGCCTTGACCAACTGCAAATTTATGTTACACCACCACACGTGGGTTCTTGCTTCTGATTAAGTCAACTTAATCACTGCTTGCTGACTTTCTATCTCATTCATCACAAGATCTCCTCTGAATATTTCCTTTACTTTTCTCTCCTCAGCAGGATATGTCCCACATATTACAAACAATTTATCCCTTTGTTTTAGAGAAGACTGAGATCACTTGAAATGAGTCCTGTAAGTCCCACAAACCCATTCCTCAATTTTTTACATTGCTCAGCACCATCATATACTTCCCTTTCTTTCCTCTAGTCACATTAGTATAATTACTCCTCATTACAGTTAATCTACCTATCTATATTTGGGATCTCATTTTCCCAGTTCCTTTTACAGTTTCAACAGTAATCTCCACATATATACATACATATATATATATATATATATATACATATATACATACAGATATATATGTGTGTGTAATGTTTTCCTCTTTACTGACATTTTCCTCTCTCTTTTTCTAAAAATAAAGGTCAGATTCCCCCTAATCATAAAAAGCTTTCCTCTAACCTCTGTACCCCATCTATCTACCACCTCATCCTTCTATTTCCCCTGAACTGCTAGACTTAATAATAAATGTTCTAGATTCAAAATCATTATCACATTCTGTCTCCACATATCTACTAAAACTGCTCTCTCAAAGGCCTTAATGACTGCCCAATCAACAAATGCCATGGTCCTTTTTCAATACTGCTTGATCTCCCTGTAATTTTTCAATGTTGACTATTCCCTGTTACTCTCCTCTCCTGATTTCATCATCATTATACTCTTCTGGTTCTTCATTTCTTTCTCCTTTGAGGTCTGCTCACTCTCCAATCAATCCCTTAATGTGATTATTCCTCAAAGCATTTAGTTATTGGTTTTTTTCTTTGTTCTCTAAACTCTTTTCATTAATAAACTAATTTAATTTCATGACTTCATTCAGTATTTCTCTACTTAATTGACTCTCTGATTTTAATTTATAGCCCTAACTGCTTTTTTTTTTAAATTACAGAACCACATCTCTAGGTCCTTGCCTTCAAGACAGCTCTCCTTGGTTTTCTACAATTCAAATTCAATAGGTCTGCATATGAGCTTACTGTCATTTTTCCTAAATATTCCTTCTTTTTACCTTACAATTTCAGCCTAGGGCACTGAAACTCACATTGTCTCTCATGCTCATAATAGTGCACTCGTTGATTTTCTTTCACCTCTCATATTCAATCAATTTGTAAGTCCTGTGAAGTCCACCTCTGTAATAACTTGCATTTGGCCCTTCCTTTCTATTCCCACTTCTACCACCTACTGTAGCCCTGCATTACTACTTACCAGGACAATTCCAATGGGCTTTTGATACATCTTTCTCTTCTGCCTCCCTTCTTCCCTTAATCTGCCTTCCATACTGCTATGAATCGTTTTCTTAAGAACAAATATGGCTATGTCACTTCCATCCAAAACTCTTCAGAGCCTCCTTAAAGTAAAAACAACTCTTTTTGGGAAATTCAAGGATTTCCATAGTCTGGTACTAGACTACTTTTCTAATCTTATCTCAAAATATTCATTTCCACATGCTCTATTCTAGACAAATTAGACTCTCTTTGCCAAATATGAATAGTATTCTCTTGCCTCCATTGCTGTTTGTGCTGTTTCTTATACCTCAAATATTCTTTCTCCCCTTCAACATCTGCTGAAATCCTACATATCCCATGTCTCCCTCATGTTCAAAATCTTCAACAGCTTTCTACAACCACCAGGACAAAGTCTTCAGCCTGACCTTTCACAACCTGACCCCCTGTATTATTTTGTATTACTGATGTTATACTCTAAATTTCAGTCAAACATAGCTCTAACTATACTTTGCACATTCTACTTCCCATCCCATTTTCCTTGCTCTTACATAAGCTATGCCCTGTTTGGAATTCAGTTCCATATCACCTTCACCTCTTAGAAGCCTTAGTTCTCTTTAAGGCTCAATTCTGATGTTCTACCTCATACCAAAAGCTTTCCTTGAAGTTGTATCCCCCAAGTAGGGGTGGATCACTTTCATCTTTTTCTTTGAATCCCTAGTCCCTAGTTTGTTGCCTTTCACTGACTGGGTATTGGATAAATGTTTTATAGAGTGTTTAAATCTTTTAGACCTGAATTTAAATGCTACCCTCTCAAGAAGCATTTCTTGATAATCTTTATCAATAGCAACCCAACTCAAACTTCAATACCTCTTTGCTTTGCAATATATTTACCATTTATTTCTATATATTACAGTAATCAATGCTTCTCTCATCCTCCTAATAGTGTGTAAGCTGAAACTTAGAAGACAGGATACTTTTTTTTTTTAAATCTAAGCTTAATTTCTATCCCCAGTGCCTCCTATAAGTGCTCTTCAAATAATAGTAACTTTAAAAATGTTTGTTAAATGAAAAACAAAAATATAATTATTAGAAAACCATTTTCATAAAATGAATAATTTTGATTACATGAAATGATCAAAGAGTATAGAGAATATAAGATTTCATTGTACTTGTTTAATTTCTATAAAAAAGCACTTAATTCATTCAGGCCAGCAAAATGCCCCTTTAACTTTAATTCGTAAATCATATGCAATTTCTTGAATGACTGAGTAATAGAAATTAATTTAACATCCTTATCATGATTATCAAGTGAATCCAAAACAGGAAGACAAAAGTTCACCACGTTTTTTTTTTTGGCTTTTGTGTGTAACATTCAGCAAGGAATTCAAATGGGAAAGGATTTCTTCTAAAGGGTAGGATATTCCAAATGTTACTGATTGTGGATGGAAATATGTTTATTGCATCAAGCCCTAAAACACAACAGAACCTCCTAAATAAGGTACATAATAAAGCAAAAATGTTCAGCCTTATCATCTAGAAAAGAAAAAATAAACTAAGGGAAAGGGGGAATGAAGAATGTCTGTTTAAAATAAGTTATGTGGCTAGATAGGTAATTCACAGAACCAACCCAACAATCAGTACATATTTATTGGACATATATAGGCCCAGAACTGAGAAAGAGCAATACGGGTAGTGTTGCCTTTAAGAAACTGTACTATGCTTTTAATGACTTCAAGATTCTCTCTAAATGATATCATCTTTTGAACATCAATATTCTTTCAGTGATACTAAATGGCTGCAAATCATAAGAAGGTATAATCTCAAAAGAACTGAAGTTGTAGGTAACTCAAAAGGGCTATGGAAAGATGCATAGACATAAGACTGCAACATTTTCCTCGGGTGAATAAAATACAATAAAAAGCATAAAGTGTTCATTAAAAAGAGATGATTTTAAAAGGTGGTGGCTTAGTCATATAGTGAGATCAAGTAATAGAAAATTTGCTTGCTCCATGTACAGCAATAGCTCTAGATGAAAGCCAAACAACATTGGGTAGCACAACACATGTAGGACTTATGTAATAGTTAAGCACTGCATAAAATAAGGAAAAAACATTCTACCTACATAATTAAGATCAACAACCACTCAATCACGGATGTATATTCAGAATGAATAGATAATTCAAGAGTATAGAGACCTTTCCACTAGGAGAATCCATTTGAGAAAGTCCCTATTTGAGGTTATATCTGAAATTTGTAGTTAACTTATGACAATAAGAAAATTTTGATTGAATATTATTTAGTATCTGTTGCCTCCTGTCAAGATATAATGGAGGAGAGGCACTGTCTCTCCCCCAGAATAAGTTTTCTCCAAAAGATTCTTACCCATCAATCCAAGTACTTATAGTTTTACCCTTATATTTCCTTATTTTATTTTCATAGAGTTTCCTGTGACCTCCGATTTTGTCCTGTACTTTGGCTCTGGTATATCAATTACATCACTTCCGCTAACTTTTAATTGAGTATGATCTCTTGCCTGTTTCAAAACACTGGACATATAATCAGAAATATCTAGGCTCAAATACTAATTCCAATACTTACTGGCTATATTACATTAAACAAATGACTTTAACTCTCTCAGCCTTATTTTTTTATCTGTAAAATGGGAATGATGATACTACCTACATCACAGGGCTGTTACAAGGTTTACATTAAATTATAACGTATATGTAAATTGCTTTACAAATCTTAAAAGACATGTGGGTGTATGTAGATGAGCTATCACTATTATTTATTCATGGTGTCTAGTTTTGATAATGCCACTCAAGAGTTTACTCTTTAAAAATTCACACTTGCTTCTTAGACTTTGGTTGAGCTAGCTTTGCTAATTATCTTACCTGGACTACTTTTTCTTCCTCTGAGTCTGTATTTCTTCCCCCTTGATCACCCCTACCTGTCAAGCAGGCCCAAAGACACCCCACAAAGGTACCAGCACTCACAACCTCACACCCATAAGCTAAAACAAAAATAGTCTTGGAGGAAACCTGCATAAGAGTTTAAATACATGGATGTGCATGTGTGTGTACATATATATGTATGCATTGCTCTGGTTTAAGATTACAAATAATAATAATACCCTAACCATTTGATAAAAAAAAAACAAAGTTGTTTCCCTGATATTATCATATTTTCTAATCTTATAGGTGTGTATTATGGCACAAGACAGAACATTTCTTTCTAGCATTTTGTAATCCCCATCCTAGCTATGATACGCATCTTTTAAAGGTTTTACTGCTAGTCACATACTCTCTAAATTCAGAATTCTGGCAATATAAATGTTCTTTTTTCCTACAATTTAATTACTGAGACTTTAAAAAAAATCTATATTTGCCTCTGTATATTCCTTTTGAGATTACACTTCTCTCGAGAGGGTTCTCTGGTTTCAGCCTCACCACTAAGCACAGATTCTGAATTTGATAATGATTTGTATTTCATAGGGAAATTATGCATTCACCAGGGTCATGGGGGTAAACTTTCAAATGCCCCTAATGTATCAAAAAGTTTAAATATGATTGTTTAAACTTTGAAAACTTTGATTACTGTGATAAAAACACATTAAAGGAAATAATTCTGAAATAAATTATTAATAACACTGCTATGGGGTTGGTATGGTTCAGAAATATTTTTTAAATGAACAAATTTTTCTCTGTTGCCAATATCTAATACTGGAATTTAATGACAAATTAAAATAGTAAGTCCCTAGACTACAAATTTGAGGGAGGAGTAATTCCTTGATTTGTAACTGGAAGTACAGTCCCTGAGGGATAAGGGATTGAGTGGAGGAGGAAGCCATGAAAAGAATAAAGGGACAGCTAGTATGAGGTGTACTACTAGGACAGTCAGTAGAGCAAGGACTACAGGATCACAGAGTAGTCTTAGAAGGCAAAAGAGACAGAGAGAGAGAGAGAGAGAGAGAGAGAGAGAGAGAGTACAACTAGACTAAAGGTAATTATAATCATTTGTTTATTTTAACACCCATGAGTTACACATTTTAATAGAAACTTTTAGCGTACTTGATCAACTCTAATCAATTTTACCTTTCTCGCCTCTTTGTTTGTTGTTAGTTTGGTTTTTTGGGGGGGTGGGTTGATCTATTTCTGTGCTTTTGTCATGTAGTAAATTCCCAGTACAGAATATTCCTTCCATCAATGCAGATAAGTAACTGTTCTATAATGTATAGTCCTAGAAAGTTGCCTAGGTCACTGACAGGATAAGTGACTTGCTCAGGGTCACCCAGGCAACATATATCAGAGGGGGGAATAGAAATTAGATCTTCCTGATTAGCAAGTCAACTCTCCTATCTAAGCAACCTTGTTCCTTCCAGTTTTAAAGCATCTTTGAGATGCTTCATGAAACACTCTCAAAATTAAAATGTCACTCAAGAAATGAGTGTGATAAATCAATTGTTTGATTATCAACTAATTATCAGTAATGCAATTCTTCTACATAAGCATACACTGTTATTCGAGTGAAGCTCTCTAGTTTAAACTATGTGTTATCTAGAAAGGTAGGATAAATAAACTCTAACACATACATATGGTGCTGCCAAGAAAGGATTGTTCTTTATTTAATGACAGAAAAAATGTCAAGTTAAAACATCTATAATTAAAACTTTTTTCTACTAAGGAAAAATAGAAAGAAAATATAAAAACAGAAAACATAAAAAATGTTATGTCAGCTTTCCCTTAGATCTTTATGCCAACCAAAGAATTTTATTTGATAGGTCATAAGATAAAGCAACTTCTTCACCAGAAAAAAAATAGAAGTGAGAATTATGAAAGAGTTCACATCAGTGGCCTTACAGATAAAAGGCTTGAGGTTTTATCTTTGATTGCCTTCAATTTTATTGATTCTTCTCCTACAACTGTCATGGAAAACTCTGAAAAATTGAAAATCTGTGCAACCTCTCTAACCTGTCTTACTAATAAAATACATTTCCATTTCTGAGTACCAAAGTTTAATCTCACAAAATGTCACAGAACATATGAATCCCATGAAAGATGAGATTTTACTTTACTGTAAGAAATGAGGATGATAAAAAACAGAAAAATATGGGAAAAAATTGAACACAATGGTTCAAGCAATCAATCGTCAAGTATTTATTAGGTACCTGCTATGTTCTGGACACTGTGCTAGGTGCTAGAAATATAAGGATAAAGATAATTATCTCTACTTTTGATGGTGAAATAAAATATGGCAAACTATATTAAAGGACATAGGAAAGCAGAGGTTCTTAACCACTGTTATAAAACTATTGTCTTTGGATTTGTCTCTCAGCTTTTTCTAATCAGAGGTTCCCAAACTTATTTGGCTTATGTCGCCTTTTAAAAAAAATTACTCTGTGCCCTCCTAGAAATCTACTTTCTTTAACCCTTTAACATTCTCTTAAAAAATTCATGTCATTTCAAAAAGATATAAAATGTTTTAAATGACATCTTAAATTTAATAATTTATTGTAAATTTGTTGGGTTTTTTTCCTGCATTCAAATTTTGATGATTCAATACTGAATCACGCAACTGTATAATATTGTATGTAAACAACTCATCACACACACATATTACTGCTGATGCAAGCTGGATTTCCCAACAATGTGTGACATGCATGCCTGCTAACACTTACTGATTGGTTATAACTTGCATTTTGTGTATTTATTTGGAAATTAATATAATCACTAAGACTTTAACGCTGTTACACAACAGATGAAACATGTAGGAATAGTTTTTCAAAATTTTCTTGTCTCTTTTCCTTATGCGTCCACCACCTCCTTATTTTTATTCAATGCCCCCCAAGTGCACCTGAAGCTACTAGCTTCCCCCCCCCACCATCATTCCAGCACCCCAGTGGGTGGTATGGATGGTTACCTTAACCTGTTTTAAATCAAACAGACTTCATCAACATTTGTAAAAGGATTTTGTGACTTCCCCTTCTTTCCTACAATTTAGCAGGGAATGTTCTCATCCAGATAACAAATTCCACCAGCTGAATGTCAAATATTCCCCCAGAAGGCCCTTGTTTTCCCTTTTCTGATTCCCTCTTTCTCTACTTGTTATTTGTCTATCTTAAATTGCCAGGAATGCTGCTAATTGGCAATCTAAGCAAGCCTGAAAAGACTTTTTAAAAGCTGTACTCTAGGAAGTTGAATCTATGATTAGTGAGTAATCTTCCTTAAATGTTAAAAAAAAAAATTCAATTATGCCGTTCAAATTATCTGGCCTCCTGTCAGCACATCCAGTTGGTGAGCAATACTCTATGAGCTTTCCAGGAACCAAAACTAATATATTCCCCATTACCCTCAAAGAAGGCTTCTACAATAAACAGCATGTACACATACATGGACATAAATATAAAAACACAAAGTGATGACGGCCAGAAATAGGGTGGCAGCATTTTAAGTATCAAGAAAGGGTAAGATGTGAAAGGTGCTACAGAGATAGAATCAAGCCAAGACCCGCAAGAAGAGAAAGAAATTAAGTTTGACTCCAAGGTTGTAAATATGGGTAATTAGGAGAAGAGTGATATCGTTAATAGAAATAGGAATATTCAAGAAGTAGGCTGGGTTTGGGGAAAATAGAGAGTTCAATTTTTGGACATTTTGAATTGAGATGTCTATGGGATAACCAATTTACAACAAGCAAACAGTGAAGCAGGAAACAAATGCAGGAGACAGACTACAGCTGGATATATAGATCTAGGAATCAAGTCCCTAAAGTGATAATTAAATTCACAAGAACTGATGAAGTCACTAAAAATAAAGTATACTGCTTTGTTCCTAACTTAAAGCATTCTTGTTGGCTACAGAATACTATTATTTGTTTCCTGCTGTCTGAGAGTTATAAATCAAGGTAAACATGAATACATGAAAATGTAGTAATAAAAGCTGTATTGAACAGGACTGGCACAAAAAGAAGATAAATGCCAAGAGTCACTGAAATAAGTAATTAGTTTGATTTGGCAACTATCTGCCCCTGAGGCCTTTTCACTTAATTACTTTCCTAGCTGTGTTTCTCTGATACAGAATTTTATATTCATTAAGCATAACTAAAAGATAATTAAGCTGGACATATCTTAAAGAAGTTGTCAAAATCAAAGTTGTAAAGTCTCCAATGGGTTATTGAATAACTTAGATGTTATTTAGATTAGCTTTAAATAAGTGTAAAGTATGCACTTTGGGAGCCTGATATATTTAAAATCTGCATAAAAATCCATTTTTTCTTCAAAAAAATATATCACACTAACTTAAAATCATGTTACTGATGTGATTTTAATTCACACTACAACTACACTGAATTCATACTGCTATGTTGTCAGCCTTACAGAGAAGTTCATAAAATACTAAATTTGCACACTGCAACAACAAAGATGTCCTGACTACATAATTTGATATATCTGAGGAATTTGAATACCTTATATTACAACTCATTTCTGTCAGAAGATAAGAGATACTATCAAACCCAATGAAATATGCCACTGAATTCATAAAATGGCTTTCAAGATCTAGATAAGGAAGATATAAACATAAAGCTACTAGAAAAGTTCTAGAGGCAGACAAAGGAAGCTAACTATGGAAATGTTTAGGATTTTAACACACATTTAATAGCCCAAACAAGCACAATAACAGCAATGCCAAATTAAACTTTTCATATGTATTCATGCAGTCAACATATGGGGCATGCTACAAATTTACCTGAATTATATGAATAAAAGCCTTTATCTGGAAAACAAATATTAAAATGAAGTGATGTCAGGAAAAATATATGAAATCTCCACATGCAACAGGGATGTTGAGAAACTAGTTTCAGTTTAATAATTGAGAATGTAGTTTACTATATTCATTTTTAAACACAGAAAAACCTCACTAATTAAAAAAAAAACTATGGTAAGATGTGCCACCTATATTAAAGAGTTCAAGATATATGTAAGGAAACTGCATTACTTTCGAATAATTAAAGTAGATTAAATATTTTAGGTTGATATCAGTATTAACATACATTAAGATGTTATGTAATATATGCTCTGACATGAATCAAGAAATGGAAGAAATTCTTTGCTCCCTGAATCCTTTAAGAAAGTAATTGACTTCAGACTTTGCTCTATTTTGTGTAGCTTTAAGCTTTGATATTTTCCAATATAACATATTACTTACACATTTATTCAATAAGAAGCATGTACATCATATAAAATTTATTATGAATTGTAAATCAATGGGGCACAATTTAATGAGGTTTTACTACATAAAAATAGGAATGAAGTAGTTTAAATAAAGTAAAAAATTAGTTACCTAATGGAATACCATTGGTATTTTAGACTGTCTAACTGTAAATTAGGTACACAGAGTAGTGAATTACGTTTCATGCCACAAGGATATTACAACAGCATATTATGCAGTGTGGCTTCAGAGAATTAAACACAATTCTAGAAGTATCCAGCTTAGCCAACAGCTTTCATAAGATAGTATAATCACAAACCCAAATGACAAAGGAATTCACATAGCACTTTCTCTTTTAAGAATTCATTATTTAACTAAATCTTAAATTATCAAATTCAAATTTTGAAAAGAATCTGTAAATTTTATTTGTAAGCATGAGTGATATTTTTATTTTTATTTAGATGATTCAGAAATAACTTCTTCAACATTTTCTCATATATACAAATCAAATATAAATCAATGAGAGTTATAACTGCAAGTAGTAACAAAAAGATGTTGTTTCTACTTTTTTCTATCAAAGGTAATTAGTGGGAAATTCTATTTCTAAGGAAAAATAGCACACATTAGGACAATTAGCACAGATAAATAATTTTTAAATTACTTAGAAACTTTATCATCATTTATAAATAGCTTATTACTGCATCTAATATAAAAATATCATTGTATTTGGTCAATTATGATTTTCAGTACAAGTATCTGATCAACTTTGAGAGTCAGAATCAAGTGTTAACCCAACTTGATTTGGTCCCAAATTGAGGACAGGGATGAGACTGAACCTGGGATTTCATTTAGTATATGAAATTTCCAGGCGAGGAAACTCTCTTTACCAATACAGGTCCGCATCTTCTCTGAAACTTAAACTGCTAGAGAATTGCATAGGACATCAAGAAGTTACGTGACTTGCTCAGGGCTCACAATACCATTTATATAACAGAGGGGATTCCAACTTATGATTTGAAATGATTGTTTCATTGTAGATTTTATGAATTTAAATTTTTTTACACAAAATAACTTCCACATAGTAGGACATCTTCCATGAGCAAAAACATGATAATGCCTATTACAAATATAGGTTAACTTTATTAAACAATATGGCATTTTATATATCAAAATAATGAATATTTAATAGTTTATAATAAAAATACTCAATATTTCAACAGAGTAAAATTGTCTTTAGACATCCCTGTATCATGTTAAATGCCTTTTTGTTAAAGGATTTAATAACTGATCCATGTATAATAAATATATTGTTTATATTTGTATCTTGATAAGCAACATAAAAAAAGCATGCCAATGTAACATGCCCAAAATTCAGATCAAAGAATGGTATAAAATGAAAATGACTTACCTGCTGACTGCATTTCTTCAAAAATTAATATTAATAACAAGCCACCACTTTCATAATATTGTTCTCATGCAAAACAGAATATCTACATGTAACAGACCACATAATGCTACCTAATAGTAAAACTACAATGTTTATAAAATATTTTGCAAAGAACACTTTAGAGACACTTACAAATGTTCAAAGTACAGCATAAAAAAAATGTTCTTTTGTACCTATTTCACAGGTTGAAGAAACTGGGTTAAATGGGCTGAACGTATTTCTACATAGCTACTGTGCCTATTTCTACTCAAAGGTGCTATTTGAAAAAACTGACCAAATATAAATTCTGTTACATAGGCCCATAAATAGCTTTTGAAAGCTACCTTTATTATTAAATAAATACCATGTATACATAGTCCCAAAGGTTCTACATTATCCATTTTTGAGATATCACTGGGACTACTCTATTAAAACTATTTCTACTGAATAATGTTGTCCACAGGGAAATAATTTGAAATAAACTGTTTATTTACTCAACAATATTTATAGAGCAACTATTTTCTGCTAGCTCAAAGCCAGAATAACTAGGATGAGGTAACTGGATTTCTGCAAATGGGCACTGAAATTCAGGTGTTGCTACAGCCTGTAGCCCTTCAGTGGGAATAAAATAATTGAGCTGAGCAACTAACTATATATTCAATAATAATTCGACAAAATAGTAAGACATGAGATGATGTGTTTCCACCATTTCCTTCTTCATATTCTACTAGCTTTACCCTGTCAAGTTCCTAAGCGTCCTCCTTAACATCAGCCTTGTATGTCCCTGAGTGGATGACCCTGAGAATTACTAGTGTGTCCCATGGTCTTCATCCCACATTAAAGTAGAAGCTTCCCATGATCTCCCCTACCCTCCCACCTCCTACAAGGGACCCTGTATCACAAAGTTCAATATCTCTAACTTTACTACATCCTCATTTTCCATTTTTATGCAATCACAGTGCCAAATTCACCTACTCTGCCCTCCTTTACTCCACTCTCCTCTATCCAAGGCAATCTCTCTGTATGCACTCTTCATCCCACCTTCCCCAGAAGAATGCTGTCCATTATTATTCACTAACTGAGGGTCTACCATGTGTCAGGCACTTCGTTAAGTGCTTTACAAATATCCCTTTGATCCTCACAAAAATTCTTAGAGGTATCTCAAATGAAAAATGTTCAAAACAACTCATTATCTATGCCTAAAACCCACCCACCTTCATAACTTTCTGACTATTGTCAAGAGCACCACTATCCTTCTAGTCATGCAGCTTGGCAACCTGGGTGACATTTTAGTTTCATCCTCTCTTATTCCATAAATCCAGTCACCAAATCTTGTCACTTCTATTTCAACAAAATCTCACATATATGTCTTCTCTCTACTCATCTAATCATTCAGGCCCTCATCACCTCTTCTCAGAAATATTGTGAAAGCCCTCTATTTGGTTCACTGCCTCAAATCTCTCCCCACTCTAAACCATCCTCCACTCTGCTGCGAAAACGATTTTCCTCAAAGTGTAAGTCTAACCACGTTACCCCCAACATAACACACACACATACACACACACAACCCTTTAGTGGCTCTCTGTTACTTCTAAGAAAAAAATATAAACTCCTTTGTCTAGCATTTCCATTTTTGTGAAGCCTGGCTCTTTTTCAGTTTTATTACAGCCTTTCCTTTTTATGCATCTTCCATTTTTCCTCCCCTCAGTTTAAAAGTATGCTCAGGTCTCCCCTATCTTAATGACAAATAAAATATTTTTTATTGTCTTAGACACTCCTTCAACCTATTATCCTATCCTTTTCTTCCTTCTTTACTTACCACCAAGGCTGGAGAAAGAGTAACCTACACATAATGCCACAGACAAATCAGTGAACTTGGACAGAACTTAAGTGTGAACCCCCACTCTCCCATTTATTACCAGTTTGACATTGGGTAAGTAACTTTTCCTCATGAAGAAGTGGCAATACATGACCTATAAGGTCCCTTGAGCTTCACATCTAGGGTCCTAACTCCTCTTTTTCATCAACCCTTCACTGCTCCACCCCTCATAATCTGGCTTCCTTTCCAACTAGTGTACTGAAATAGATTTTTCTCTCCATGGCCACTAATGTCTTCCTTACCACTCCTTCCACAGATCAACTTTTCCAGTCTCATTGTCCTTGAACTGTCTGTGGCATGTGATAACTATAAAGTATATCCTCATTCTAGAAACCATTTCCTCACTTACTTTTTGATACTAACTTCTCATGGCTTTCCTCCTTTCTTTCTCTTACTGTTCCTTCTGTCTCTGGAGCTAGTTCTTCATATTCTTCTCATCCCCTCCTAAGGTATCCATCCAAGTTCTTTCCTGATGTTTAACTACTAAACCATATATAATGTGGTCTGGGGACCATGTATTCACTCAGAAAACAACGTTTATCATTTTTTACATTATAGTGCATTTTAACAACATCATTAAAAATGAAAGGTAAGAAAAGTTCTTCCATTTAAGAATGTCTAAATCATTTTATGTTTTCACATGTCTACACATAGTCCTGAACCAACAGGATCATTTCTCTGTTTCCAAGGTGATAACAATCCTGCTTATTTTCCTTTAAAGACTTTATGGCTGTGAAGTTAGGTTTTGGAATATATGGAAGTTTCCGTATATACTGGAAGAAGAGAAGAGGTCCGAAAGATGGCTAATACTTCCGACTAATATTGAGTAATATATAAAAATGTAGTAAGTCAGAGACTAGTTAGTTTGATGCAAAGAAAGGGATTAAATTAGGATAGCAATGACTTAAATATTATTTTAATAGTAAAAAGTAAATGAAAAATTAAAAATGTTCAAAACAACTTTTATTATGAAAAGCAAATGTTTTGTTAAAATATGTTAAACTATTATAAATATTTACATTTTAAAAGTTAAAAAGTACAATAAATTCTCAACACAAGCTCCATAATTTCAAGGAGATGGTATGTTTAACAATATCTTGAACATATAATATACTTAATAAATGTTCAGTGAATTAAATTTCATATATGATCCTAATTAATGAATCAGAAAAATGAATAATACACTAAAAAAACTTCAACATTTGAAAAACTAACACCATTCAAGAATGAGATAGCTTAATAATTTCAAAGCAAAATTCTGATCTTGATGACATGTTTTTAAAAAATGTTATTAGCAAGCTCTCCCAGAAAATTTTCGATGATCTTTCTCACACTTGTCATCAATATAACAATTATGGTATCTTCTGTCATCAGTGGACAGTCATATCTTGAAAAAATGCAAAAGTAGAACACAGAAAACCTCCATGTTCATTACAATTTTAACTTGTCCACAATCTAATTGCTTCTGCCCTGGGTACATGTTTATTAACATAATTCT
>JAQQSK010005387.1:0-14932 GCA_028658325.1 Potorous gilbertii
TATTGTTCTTGCTAGTAGGAAATAAGAAATACAGCTAATGGGGAATAGAAAGTTATCTGACCCTACAGAACAATAGGGAAGATGGGGACAAGAGAAGGGAGGGATGATAGAAGAGAGGGCAGATTGGTGATAGCGGAAATTAGAATGCTCAGTGTACTGGGGTGGGGGAGGGGACAAACGGGGAGAAAATTTTGGAACCCAAAATGTTGTGAAAATTAATGTTGAAAGTTAAATAAATAAATTTATATTAAAAAAATTTTTGAAAAATATTTTTGGTAGTTGAGAAAAATCCTCATATGTAAGTGTAGTTTGCTTTGTATATCCATTATTTGCCCAAAAGTTGGCAAAAAACCTTTTGAATAAATTAGTTTATATTTTCCCATTTATTTTCAGTTATAAAAATCATAAGAGTGGAGGAGGTGGTACAAAATCCTAAAAGTACCCAAGTTAGTTAGCTAATAACGTAATTATTTATTTAAATGAATTATTAATTTTAATAATTAAATAATTATAAAACCTGGGTTAACAATGCAGCAAACCAGTTTTAAAGTTGCACATCTAAAGGGAATAATTTTCTTGCTATTTTAATAACAATACTCAAAATACCAGTGTCCTTTTTTGGAAGCTTTTGGTCCTAGACTAAGAAAAAGTCCTATCTCAGATGTAATAAAAAAAACAATTTTGAAGATGACTTGTTCTTTTTCTCCTCAGAGGAAAAGTAGTAGTTAATTCCAATACAGACATTGTTTCTCTCTAAGTGAAAAGTGAGAACTACATATTACCTTCATATATCATTCTTAAAAAATGAGTCAGAGTATATACTAACAACAACAGCAACAGCAACACTTTTCTTTTAAAGTAGAATTTTTCACCTGGTCTGCATCAGGTGTATGCACCCATAAAAATGAAAGAATCAAACTCTGTACTGAGCTTTTCCACTGATGACCTCGATAATTTTGTAAATGAGAAAAATTGTTGTTGGAACTTTGTATTGTTAATATACATCACCTGAAAATTCAGTATTCTTTTTCAGTCTATGTTATTAATTCAGATCAGTTCAAGTTCATTCAACAATGTTACTCTATAATCAAATACCACATGCATAATACTTTGCTACTGACAATTTCGTTAGTGCAAGTAACCACTTGTGTAAATTATTTTTAATGTCTTCAAACTTTCTATTATTCATATGAATTCTATAATAAAAACTGTATTTAGCCCAACATATTCTCCTAAGAGTCAAACCTAAATTGGGAAAGGTCATCATTTCAACATGTACTCTCTTTACAAGTTTTCTGTGACATCAGAGAGTAAGAGGAGATTTTGATAAGATGATGGAGCAGGTCAGACAAATCCACTCTCAAGATTTTCCTCCATAAAAGAGATAAAATGGCACCATAGGTCAAACAATCTTCCAATAAAAATAAATAAGAATATGGGAACAACCTGAGTCTTCTTGAAATTATTTGAGATCAGCAAAATTCCAGGACAAAGTTTCTTCCTTATGATGAGTGAACACCTCCATGCTAGAGTGTTAAATAATGCATAAGTCCTTCAGACTTCAAGCAGAAAGAATTGTGGTTAGCTGCTTTGAGTGTTTGAGAGGTTGCCTTGGTCCCAGCCACAGGAACGTTTGCCCCTAGGATAGTGAGAGGAGTTGGTTGTCTGAGTCTGGGAAGATTGAGGGTACCCTCTGCTGATATGGAATACCAGACCCTTAATGTAAGAAGTGCAACAGTGGTGAGAATGAAAGAGCACACATCCAATGAGTGTAGAAGCACTAAGGCAGGGACAATACTGACTATGGGCACTTATAGTAAATTGGACATTTGGCTTTGTTTTCAGGTTATAGGGGAGAACTGAAGATCTGAGGCAAGAGGCACCATACTCATACCCCAAGGTTAGAGGTGACTATAAAAATTAAGCTGTTATCACAACAAAAAGAAAATGCATAGGTAAGGGAGAAAGAATCCAACCACAGAGAACTACTGTGGAAATGGAGAATACTAGGTTTCATCTTCAGAGGAGGATATTGAAGTAAAGAAACCATCAAAGAGAAACCTTAAATGGTCACCTGACCAAAATTAGTTCATAGAAGACCTTTAAAAAGACTTTTGGGCAGAGTCTAGATGGCAGAATAGGAGCAGGGACCTGCTAGATCTCTCCCTTCATACCCTTAAAAAAACCTATAAAAATGACTGATAAAATTCTCAAGCAGCAGAAGCCACAGAATGATGGACTAAAGAAGATTTCCAATCCAAGACAATCAAGAAGCTTGATGGGAAGGCTTTTTACTAGCCTGGGAGCAGAGCATAGTTCGGCATGGGCCATGCCAACAAAGATGAAGTTGGAGAAAGCCTTAAAGGACTGTATCAATTCTGAGTACTGTGATTTCCAGACTTCTCAACCTACATAAATGAATGATAGCTTTGAAGGTCAGTGGGAAGTGTCACTCACCTGGATGAGAAGGAAGTATAATCTAGCCCCAGTCTCAGCCCCAGGCTCAGCTCCCTACTGCAGCCACTGCTGGAAGGGAGGCTGCTTCCCAAGTCTGCCACTTAGCAAAGAACTCAAACGTCAAATAATTGGCTGGGACGATGAGAAAACAGGGGGGAAAGAAACAGACTATACCTTCTTTTTCTTAGTGAAATGGTATTTTCTTATCACTAATGAGGAAGATCAAAACATATAACCAGAAGAAGACAAGAAAGCCCAAATCCCTGAATCCATAGGCTCCAAGAAAAATATGAATTGGTCTCAGGCCATGGAAGAGCTTAAAAAGGATTTTAAGGTTAAGTAAGAGAAGTAGAGAAAAAACTGGGAGCAGAAATGAAGGGAACGCAAGAAAATCATGAAAAATGAGTCCACATCTTGCTGGAGAAAACTTCATAAAAATGCCGAAGAAAATAACAGCTCTAAAATTAGACTAACTCAAATGGTAAAAAAGGCCCAAAAGCCAATGAGGAGAAGAGTGCCTTAAAAACAGAATGGGCCAAATGAATAAAAGGGTCAAAAAGCTCACTGAAGCATAAAAAAAGTATTTCAAAATTTAGAATGGAGCAAATGGAACCAAATGACTTTATGAGAAAAAAGTAATTGTAAAAGAAAAAGTAAATAAAAAAAGAAGACAATATGAAATATCTCTTTAGAATAATAACTGAACTGGAAAATGGATCCTGGAAAGATAATTTTGAAATTATTGGGCTACCTGGAAAGCCATTATCAGAAAAAAAATTTATTCTAGATGTCATCTTTCAAGAAATAGTCAAGGAAAACTGACCAGATATGTTATAACTAAAGGAAAAAATAGAAGTGAGAAGAACCCACTGTTCTAATCATGAAAAATATTCCAAAAGGAAAACTTCTCGGAATATTGTAGCCAAATTCCAGAGTTCCTAGGTCAAAGAAAAAATATTTCAAACAGTCAGAAGGAAATATTTCAAGTATTGTGGAAATACATTTACGATAACACAAGACTTAACAACTTCTATACTAAGGGTTTGGAGGGCCTGAAATGTGATATTCGAGAGATAAGATTTAAAACAAGAATCACCTACCCAGAAAAACTTAGAATAATACTGCAGATGGAGAAATGAACCTTCAATGAAATAGAGGAGCACCAAGCATTCATATGGAAAAGACTAGAGCTGAATAGATAATTTGACTTTCAACTACAAGAATAAAGAGAATCATGAAAAGGCAAACTGGAACAAGAAAACACAAAGGACTTATTGAAGTTGAACTGTTTACATTTCGACATGGAAAGATGATATTTGTAACTCAACAGACCTTTATCAGTGTTAGAATAGTTGGAGGGAGTGTGTGTGTGTGTGTGTGTGCGTGTGTGTGTGTGAAAGGTAGAGAGAAAGAGAGTGAGAGACAGAGACGGAGAGACAGAGACAGAGACAGAGAGAAACAGAGTGAGAGACAGAGAATATGCTTATATATAAGAAGAAATAAGTTATCTTTCATTGCATTGTATTTCACTTTAGGAGGGAATAACATACACAATCAATTGGTTGTGGAAGTTTATCTTATAGGATTTAGCTTACAGGAAAGCAGGAGAGAAGGGGATCAGAGAGGTGGAGGTAGTAGAAGGAATAGCAGATTGGGAGAAAGGGTAAGGAGAAGTAAACACTTTGGTAGAGGGATAGATCAAAGGAGGGAATGGAATAAATGGAGGACTGGTCAGGATAGAGAGAAATAAAGTTAGTTTTTCACAACATGACTGTTATGAAAGTGTTTTACATTACTTCATATGTATAACCTATATCGAATTACTTGCCTTCTCAATGAAGGTGGATAGGGATGGGGGAGGGGAGAGAATGTGGAACTCAAAGCTTTATCGATGAATGTTGAAGATTCTTTTTTCATGCAACTAGGAAATAAGATACATATAAGCAATGAGGTATAGAAATTTATCCTGCCTGACAGGAAAGTAGAAGGGAAGGGAATAATGGGGAGGGGGGAAGGAGAGGAATAGAAGGGAGGGCAGATTGGAGGAAGTAGTTATTAGAGTACATGCTGTCCTCACGCTGGGGGGAACAGTGAGATGGGGAGAAAATTTGAAACTTACAATTTTGTGGAAGTGAATGTTGACATCTGAAAATAAACAAATTTTTTAAAAGACTTCAAAAATCAAATGACAGAAATGGAGTATAAGCTAAAAATAATTAAGAATAATCCAAGAAAACAAGAAGATTA
Source organism: Potorous gilbertii (assembly GCA_028658325.1). Lineage (NCBI taxonomy): Eukaryota > Metazoa > Chordata > Mammalia > Diprotodontia > Potoroidae > Potorous > Potorous gilbertii. Next base: position 4,705 of record JAQQSK010005387.1, read on the forward strand.
TGAAAGGAAAGTCAACTAATTAGAAAAGGAGATCCAGAATCTTAAGGAAGAAAATGACACTTTGAAAATTAGATTTGGGAAAGGTAAAGCCACCAAAATTATAAAAGACCAAGAAATAATAAACATATGAATGAAAAAATAGAAGAGAAAATGGAACACAAGAAAAACAACATATTTGTAGAATAAAACAATAAGAGAAAACCTAAAAATACTTGGACAAACTGAAAGTTATGATTTAAAAAAATGTTCTTAATACAATAATAAAAGAAATAATTAAAGAAAATTTTCCTGAAACATTAGAACAAGGCAGGGAGGGCATTGTGTGAAAAGTGGAAATAGAAAAAAAATAATCCATTGATCACCCCTTAAAAGACATCCTATGAGGAAAACAAAGAGGAATGATGTAATCAAATTTCTAAACACCCAACTCAAGGATAAAATGTTAAGAGCAACAAGATCGAAACAATTTAAATAAGATGGCACCATGATTAGAATCACACAATACCTAGCAGTGGAAACATTAAAGGACTGCAGATCTCGGAACACTCTATATTAAACAGCAAAATAACTGGGGTTCTGGCTGAAAATGTCATATCTAGCAAAGTTAAGCATAATTCTGAATAAGAAAAAAATGGACATTTGATTAACCATCATTCTTTCAAGATTTTGCAAAAAAAAAAAAAAACTGAAGTTAATAGTAGATTTGACCTACAAGAGCCAAAAGAAAAATGTTACAGACCAAATGCTGATTATAAGGGGTTCATAAGGAGAGAGAGTTTACTTTTTTAGATGTGTAACATGTAAAACATATTTCTAAGATTCTTGTTAATAACTAGGTTGCTTATAAGAAAAATTAGGGTACTCCTGAGAAAATGAATTTGTAAAATAAAACGATTTAGGGACAGATAAAAAGAGTAAGTATTTTATTCAGCTGAAGTGAAAAGGAAGAATGTATATAGAGGAATTAAATGGACTGGTAGTTCTGGTAGCCTACTCTCATCAGGAATGAATTTAACAGGGAACAATATGTATGTATTTGGAAGAGAATAAACGTCTTCTAAATTCAGAAGAAATAAAATAGTAGAAGCAGAGGGAAGAGAAGAGGACAAGGGAGGGATCTTTAGAGAGGAACGTGAGGAAATAGGCAAAATGGGATATGGAAGGGTGTTTAGATTTATGGGGATTTATGGGAATGGAAGTATATGGGAGGATCCTAGAACACGAGTAAGCAAGTAATAGGATGGCAAGGTAGTGAGTAGAAGTAAAGTGAAGGACGCAGGAGGAATAGGAAATAAGAAATATACACAAATATAAAAATAAAAGTCAGGAGTAGAATTAGTTTGGGCAAGTACATATCTATAAATGTATATGTGTATGTATGTATGTGTGTATATATATATATATATATATATATACACACATACATACATGTGTGTGTGCACATGAGCGTACGTGTGTATGCATGTGTGTGTATGTGTATATCTATACCTGTAGAGAAACATATCCAAATTTAATTGTAGTCTTCCAGGTGGGTGAGAGGGAAGGAAAAAAGAGCAAAGTAAAAAAGTGCAAAGCAAAGAATAAAATTAACAAGGAAGCAAAGAAAAGATAGACAGTTCTCAACACAACATGTATTATTTATCATTCAGGCTTTCTTGAAAGGAAAATTCATTAGTACATATTTTGAATCCTCTCATTTTCTGCTATGTACATTACATGTTTTTTTGGTCTTGCTTTATATTTAAGTTTCTGATACTTTTTTTCTTTTATTCTGTATTTATGCTCTGACCTTTAAGTCCAAAATAAAATTAAAAAAAGAAATCAGAGAGTAAGTGGGTCACAGCATAGAATAGGTTGCTTTAAGTGGTTAAAATATTTTAATTCTTATTTAGGCCTTCCATTAGCTACCTGTAAAACATCAGACAATTTAGTGTTCATAATTTCCTTCCTTTGTCATGTTAGAAGGTTGGAGGAGATGACCTTTACATTACTTTAAGGTTTTGCATTTCAATTGCTAATATTGATGAGGAATTATTTTTTAAAAATGTTTGAAACATGATACTTGGGAAGGACCCTATCGAAAGCTATCTCTGTATGGAGACAATTGTTTGTTGCTCTGTCATTGTTTTTGTTGTTTAAGTTGTGTTTCTAATTTACTACATATCCTTTATACTTGTGAATTAGACTTTTTTCCACCTGTGTTTCTAGGGAACTTCAGATTTTAGCCAAAGATAGTAGCTTCCCTAACGAGTTAAAAATTACATTTTTTTTCACAATGGGATATCAGATTAAAAGTAATTTCATTCAAGTTGTCATTTTTATGAGGTGGTATTTCTACATTTAGTGAGTCTTTTAAGTAAGGCAATACATAAAAAAGGAAATAGTTGCTCTAGTCTTTTGGTGACGGTGAAAAGTCATGTAATAAGTCTCAAACTTAATAAAAGTAAAATTTTGGAAATGCTGCATTTTGTAGGATGCTGGTATAATCTGTGGTAGCCAACATCTGTTTCTTGAGAGTTGTATGTCCCACAAATAGAGAGTGATTTGATAGAAAGATAAGGTTTCTTATTATCATAATTGGTCAATATAAGCAAAGTGAGGTCAGGAAAAAAATTGGGAAAACATAATTTTTTTAAATTAAATTATTTGATTTGATTTTAGTGTTCTACAATCAGTTCACATATCTTCTTAGAATTTTCCCTTTACTCCCTCTCCTTCCATCCTCATTCTCCATTCCCTCCCTAAGATGTCATACAGTTTTATATAGGTTCTAGAAATACGTTCCTATTACATACATTTTCACCTTAGTCATGTTGCATAGGAGAATTGAAATGAATGGGAGAAGTCATAAAATAAAACAAAACATAATACAGAAGAAAATGGTAGGCTTCATTCTGCGATAGAATTCCATAATTCTTTCTCTGGATGTGGAAGACATTTTGCCTCAAATGTCCACTGGGAAATGTCTAGTCCTTGTGTTGCAATGAAGTACTAAGTGTACCAGAAAAAATCCTCGCTCATGGTGATTGCTGCCGTGTACAAAGTTCTCCTGGTTCTGCTCCTTTCACTCTGCATCACTTCATAAAGTCTTTCCAGGCTTCTCTGAAGTCTTCCTGTTCATCATTTTCTTATAGCACAACAGCATTTCATTACAATCATATATCGCAATTTATTCAGCCATTCCTCAATTGATGGGCTACCCCTTGATTTCCAGCTTTTGACCACCTCAGAGAGAACTTCTATAAATCTTTCTGTACATGTGTTACCCTTTCCCATTTTTATGATCTCTTGGAGATGCAGTCCCTGGGTCAAAGGAAATGCACATTTTTGTAGCCCTTTGGGTATAGTTCCAAGAGAAACATAATTCTAACATGAAAGAGAACATGGCTGTCACTTGTTAACAATGTCAGCAGGCCCTAAAGCATGCCGGATTTTAATGAAAGGCTTCATTGAATGTATGGTGCTATTGAGAGTTTTACTCTATTTATATAGTCAATTTGGGAATAAGCAAATAAAAGCTGTTGTTGTCAGTAATTACTTTCCTGGCACTTGATTGCCTATACTATGGTATTTTTATTGTGTTTGGGCATTGAGGGTAGCAATAAATAAAATTATTTTCATTTCTATTTACAGTACGTCTAGGAAGAAGCAAATTAATATTTTCTCAAAAATATGCGTCGGTTTTGAGGGCAGGGGAAGCATTGTGTAAGGTCAATTTCTATCTCTCATCAAAATAATGGAAAAGGGCTTCATTGTTGGGAACATCTGTCAACCTAACTGAAATTAGCAAACATATGCAAAACCATTCAAACCTGGAGAAAAACGTAATGTTTCTTTGGGGACCCTCATGGATGTATGTAAAAAGTTAATTGAAAGTTTCACTATATTAATTACCATGCAAAGGCATTATATAGCACAGGCATGGGAACCAAACTGCATAATCTTTAGGTCTCTTCTATAGTTTATTATGTCCCTTGTCATTCAATAGATGCTTCCAATATCAGTTTTTATCTGTTGTAGGAGAGGATGTTGAAGAGGGGTGTGAAAAGATAGTAGAAAACAAAAGGAATATTTCTGCTTTGAGATAGCATCTAAGCCAACTTTGAAATAATAAGAACAGAAACAAAAAATGTTTTCTAAGTGCATTTTGCACAAAATATTAACATCAGCTAACTTACTCTATTCCAGAGTACAGGAATATATTTCTTAGTTTATCTTTAGGAACAGAAGTGGGTATTAAAATAATCAACTGAATTGAGAGTCCAGAGATTTGATCACCTTTCTCTTTCCCTCTTCCCAGTTCCCAGATTTTAGCTGGATATGTAACTTTTTGACTAAATCACAGAATTCTATACTAAAAGAGAATTCAGCAGACATTGAGTCTTGCCCATAGCTGTAAAAAAGCAACTCCTTTATTTTCATACTCAACAATGCCAGTCTTTGCATGAAGATGTTAACTGATGTAGGACCCTCATAACCCCCATAGGTGGCTAGAAGACATAGTAGATAAGACACTCAGTTTTGACTCAGGAAGAATTGAGATTGTATCATCCTTCAGATACCCCCAACCTGCTGTGGCACTATAGGTCATTCATTTAAATTAGTTCTCTACTTCATTTGTTTAAGGAAAAGTTGCACGTCTTGAACTCTGAGGTGACTTCCAGTCTGAAATATGATACTATCTTTCAATGTTCTCAAAAAGGTAAACTATTTTACTTACTCTACATGTCATTGCATCTCTCTTTCATCAACTTGAAATTTGTCCTCTGAATCTTATATCTATTGCCCTTAGATCTCATCACTGTGGGCTACAAGAATATGTTCAACCAATGTGAAAGTTCTTAGGTACTTGAAGACAACAATAAAGATTCCTTAGAAATTCGCCATGAGAAATTTCAGTTTTCTTACTTGTAATATGAGGGAGATGGATTGGATGACTCAGATATTCCAAACCGCTATTTGGTATTAAGGTGCGCTTTATTTTCTTTTTCTTTTTTTCTCTGACCACGATCATCAAATATATGGGCCCTGTGATGAGAAACAAAACAGAGGATAAATAATGACAAGTATCTTCAGAATGCAGCTAATTGGGTCTTAAATGTTTGTCATAGGACAGTAATCCGTCATTCATTATTTCATCAGCATAGAACAATAAAGCAAATCCTTAACATTATCAAGAAATTTAGATCAGATGTGACTACTAATAGATAAATACTTTCCTGATAATGAGCTAGACATTAGAATAGATCATAAAGGACAATATTAACAGTATAATTTCTTTATATCTTAAAAGGATAATTGAAGAATATGACAGAGATTGTGACTTGATCAAGATAACATAATTAGTAAGATGTGAGATCAGATATAAAAGTTAGGTGGCTCAAACCATAATTACAAGTCCTTGCCATTACTTTAATTGTCTATTTAATATCCACAATTGTCTAAAGTTAGATTTTCACTAGAGTAAAAGAATATGACTGCACATATGGAAGTGAACATTTTGGGATGAGAAATTTGAGCTAACAAATACAGAATTTTCTGAATAGCATCATTTAAATATATGTATGTCTCAGGACCATGTGTAATTTTACAAAAAGGGACAATTCATTGGGGTAGAGAGAAAATTAAAATAGCTCTTAAAAGGTAAACATACAGTGGTAATCCTCAAAAGAGTGTTGCACAATACAAATAGCAATAAATTTAACACGGTGAAACCAAAGACTCAAATTTGAATTTACATTTACTAATTAAGCCCTAAGAAATGAATGTATAAGAGAACAAATCATAGACACAAACAATATGTAACATACAGAAAATTTAGAAAGATTCTACAAAATCATCAAACAAAAATCTATGTCTATATTTACAACTACCTGATCATCTATCCAGTAGATAATTAGTGAATTAATTAACTGGATAGTTACAAAACAAATAGGACAAAAATGAACAAAGAAGAAAACTTTAAAAGTAGAGTAGAAATACATAAACTTGAAACTGAAAAAGACAGTTGAACTAATAAAATGAAAAATTTACTCTTTGAAAAGTTTAACTGGAGAAACCTGTTTAAAAATGGGACAATAAAATTAACATGCATTAAATGAATAATGTGAAATTAAACCTAAGCTAATGATATAAAAATGCAATACATTTGCTATCTATGAACCTGACATGCTAACAACCTGAGAATACAAAATAAACGGGAATTATATTTTTTAAGATGCAATCTAGCCAACTTAATGCAATGCCAAATAGAGATTTCATGTAATGCAGTTTTAGGAAAAATAATTGCAATTAGTTACAGAGGAACTGTTAAAGGAAAAATAAACTGATAAAAGAAACTCCCTGTGCATGATAGATTTATAACAATTTTTTTCAGATTTTTAAAGACAATTAATACAAATTACATAAATCATTCCTACAAACTGGGAAATGAATCACTCTATCATTTTCCATTTATTAGATAACATCTTCCTAGCACTAAAGCAAATAAGGCTAATAAAATATAGAAAGATAGATTTATATCATTAAGGCATGTATTTTTTTTCAGATTAAAATCTAATTATATAGACTTAAAACAGTTTTTCATGAAATTATTGTTTTCACTAAGTTGTTTTTGCACAAGGGATAAAATGATAGTTCATAATTAAGATGTTAAGGAATATAATAATATTGAACCAAAATATTGAAAACTGCCTACTTTGATGCAGAAAAAGTCGCTGAAAATCATGCAAAGATTGCATTAACTTATTTTGTATCATACGAAACCACCCAAGAATTATTATTTTAGGTTCCATTAAAAATAATGACACAGTGGATAGAGTTCTGAGCTGCGAATCAAAAAGACCTCAGTTAAAATCTGTCCTCAGACACTTAGTAGTTGTGAGATTCTGCACCTTCGTTAGCTTCAGTTTCCTCTATATTAAGTGGAGATAATAATTGTACCTACCTCACAGAATTGTTGTAAAGGTCAAGAAGAAGTCATATTTATGAAACATGTGCTTATCCCCTTCTCCTCTACTTTCCTATACTGTAAGATAGATTTTCATACAAAATTGAGTGTACATGTTATTCCTTCCTTGAGCCAAATGTAATCAGAACAAACTTCACTTTCTTCCTCTCACTTCCCCCCTTTGCCGTCCACTAGAAAAGCTTTTTCTTTCCTCTTCTTTGAGAGATAATTTGCCCTATTCCATTTCTCCCTTTCTCCTCCCAATTTATTACTTTCTCACCTCTTAATTTTTATATTTTTAAACATGATTCCTACCTATTCAACTCACGCTATGCTCTCTGTCTCCCTCTCTCTCTCCCTCTGTCTCTTTCTGTGTGTGTGTGTGTGTGTGTGTGTGTGTGTGTGTGTAATTCCTCCAAATAACCAGATACTGAGGAAAGTTTTACGATTTACAAATAATATCTTTCCATGTAGGAATGTAAACAGCTCCACTTTCTTAAGTATCTTGTGATTTCTTTCCTGTTTACCTTTTCATGATTCTCTTGATTCTTGGGATAGAAAATCAAATTTTCTTTTCAACTTTGGTCTTTTCATCAAGAATGCTTGGAGGTCCTCTATTTCATTGAATAGCCATTTTTCCTCTGAAGTATTATACTAAGTTTTGCTCAGTAGGTGATTCTTGATTTTAATCCTAGTTCCTCTGACTTTTGAAATAGCATATTCCGTGCCCTTTGATCCCTTAATGGAGAAGCTGCTAGACCTTCTGTTATTCTGATAGTATTTCCACAATACTGGACTTATTTCAATGTGGCTGCTTGAAATATGTTCTCCTTGAACAGGGAACTCAGGAATTTGGCTACAATAATCCTAGGGGATTCTCTTTCCAGATCTCTTTCAGGAGGTGATCTGTGGATTCTTTCAATACTTATTTTACCCTCTTTTTCTAGAATATTAGGGAAGTTTTCCTTGATAATTGCAGGAAAGATGATGTCTAGGATTTTTTTTGATCATGGCTTCCAGATAGTCCCATAATTTTTAAATTGTTTCTCCTGGATCTATTTTCCAGGTCACTTGTTTTTCTAATAAGATATTTCACATTAGTTTCCATTTTTTATTCTTTTGGTTTTGTTTTGTAACTTCTTGTTTTCTCATAAAATCAATGGCTTCCATTTATTCCATTCTAATTTTTAGAGCACTATTTTCTTTACTGAGTTTTTTAATCTCCTTTTCCATTTGGTTAATTCTGCTTTTTAAAGTATTCTTCTCCTCCATGGCTTTTTGGACCTCTTTTGTCAATTGAATTAGCTTACTTTTAAAGGTGTTATGCTCTCCAGCATTTTTTGGGATCTCCTGTAGCAAGCTGTCGACTTGCTTTTCATTATTTCCTTTCATCACTCTCATTTCTATTCCCAATTTTTCCTCAAGCTCTCTTACTTGATTTTGAGCTCTTCCATGGGCTGGGACCATTGCATAATTATTTTGAAGGTTTTGGATGCAGCAGCCTTGACTTTTATATCTTCCCCTAATGGGAAAGTTTGCTCTTCCTCATCTGAAAGGATGGAAGAGAATACCTGTTCACCAAGAAAGTCACCCTCTACAATCTTGTTTTTTCCCAGTTTTCGACAGTTTTCCAACTAGTGACTTGACTTTTGGGTCCTTTGTCAAGAGTAGGGTATATTCTGGAGACCTGTAAGTTCTCAATTTCTTCAATCAACGGAGAGGAGTTTGCTCCCTTTCCAGGTTCAAGGCTGAATTTCTGATCAGTTACACAATTCCCCCAGGGCTTTAGGTGTGAGCATGGGGCCACCAACTAGGGCTGAAGTTCAGATCAGCTGCTCAATTCTCCCAGGGGCTTGACGGGAGGAGCAAAGATGGTGTAGAAAGACTCACTTATGTTAGCTCCGAACCCACAAACCATAAATTATCTATAAGGAGGAGCTCCCAACACATTCTGGAGCAGTGGAAGCCAAATAGTAATGGAGTGGAGGAGATTTCTGTTCCAGATAGCCCTGGAAAACCAATCACAAAGGTCCGTTGCACACTGGACAGCAACAGAGCCAAGCCCTGGCTTGGCCGCGTGGCCCCAAGAGGAACAGATCTGAGCAGGCTTCAGGGACAGAATCTCTGGTGGCCACGAAGGTCCCTCCACCCAAGGGAGCAGAGGTCAGTGAGAGATACTTCTGGGCTGGCTGAGAGGGGAGCGTGGTGTCTCCACAACTAAGGCCCCCTTGGGAGGCAGCAGGCAGCCAGAGTCTCCTGGAGCAGGCAGGAGGCTGGGGTCAACTACAGAAGGTCTCCGCATAAAACCCCTGAGGAAACTGAGCCTGGAAGGTGGCCCTACCCCCACCTGAGCACCAGAACTTAGGCTCACATTGAATAGCAGGCCCGCACCCCCCTGAAAGCGCTAAGGTTGGGGAGCAGCATTTAAATCTCAGACCCCAAGCACTAGCTGGGCGGATCTAGGCAGGGGTGGAGAGGAATCTCAGAAGTCAAGTAACTGACTGGGGAAATGCCCAGAAAAGGGAAAGAAAATAAGACCATAGAGGGTTACTTTCTTGGTGACCAGATATTTCCTCCTTCCCTTTCTGATGAGGAAGAACAATTCTTACCATCAGGGAAAGACATAGAAATCAAGGCCTCTGTATCGCAAACATCCAGAATACATATCCAATGGGCTCAGGCTATGGAACAGCTCAAAAATAATTTTGAAAATCAAGTTAAACAGGTACAGGAAAAACTGGGAAGAGAAACAAGAGAGATGAAAGAAAAGCATGTAAAACAGGTCAATACCTTGGTAAAGGAGACGTAAAAAATGATGAAGAAAATAACACCTTGAAAAATAGGCTAACTCAATTGGAAAAGGAGGTTCGAAAAGGCAAAGAGGAGAAAAATGCTTTCAAAAGCAGAATTAGCCAAATGGAAAAACAGGTGCAAAAGCTCACTGAAGAAAATAGTTCTCTCAAAATTAGAATGGAACAGGTGGAGGCTAATGACATTCTGACAAATCAAAAAATCGCAAAAGAAATCCAAAAGAATGACAAAATGGAAGATAATGTGAAATACCTCAATGGAAAAACAACTGACCTGGAAAATAGATCCAGGAGAGACAATTTAAAAATTATGGGACTACCTGAAAGCCATGATATAAAAAAGAGCCTAGACACCATCCTACATGAAATTATCAAGGAAAATTGCCCTGATATTCTAGAACCACAGGGCAAAATATGTATTCAAGGAATCCATCAATCACCGCCTGAAAGAGATCCAAAAAGAGAAACT